>VXBQ01016162.1:90719-160842 GCA_013400175.1 Phainopepla nitens
TTCTCCTAACCAATTTACCGTTGTACTAAAGTTGCTTTTTCCAGCCCAGTATCAAAAAGATTTTTATTTTTTTTTTTATTCCTGACACCCTCAGAACAATCAGTGCAATCACAATTACTTTGACAGGCGTGGTGGAATTGGAGTAGGCAGAAAATGGCCTTAATGGGAATCTTTTACAAAGCAGCTGTTAGAGTGTGGTAACAAGACTCTGAATAAATGGCAGCTACATAACTTCCCCTAATCAGATTGGAGCAATCAGCTTGAAAAATTTTCCCATATGTTGAAGAGTGGAGCTTAGGCCTAGGGTTATGGCAGGGACACAGGCCATGGTAAGGTTACAAAGTCTGGCTACAATTAAACACTCACTACAGAAATTGTGATGATGCTTCGGGGAGCTATTGCACTTTAGCCATTTGTAATTGCACGTTCGGAAATTACTCACTCCAAAATTACTCGGGGCCCAGTTACACAGTTTACAAACATATGTTCTCAGAGAGAGGGGAAAAACATTATCCTTCCAGTGGGCACCATTTATAGATTTTTTTTTATGGTTATTAATGAAATGTAACTTGGTACGATTGTTTACTAATAAGTTCATGTGTTTTTTAGGGAGTTCTATTTATCATTAATTAAATTATTAAGGCACATTTCTGCCTAGCAGGGTCAAATCTGCAATTCTTGCAGTCTTTTAATGCCCCGGTTTAATGCTTCTCCTGTCAGCACTCATTGAGTAACCCAGACAGAGCATTTCTCCTTAGTGGAGGTATTTCTTAGTTGTTTGCAGACTGCACCACAGTTCTGTGTGTCACGTTATCCAGAGCAGGATATGTGGGCTGGCACCTGATCTGTGTATCAGTGCTGCCACTTCAGATATATTTTAGGGCTGATAAAGTGTGAAAGTTATGTGGAAAATTAGCATGTCACAAGCTTTGTAATTATACAGCTTTTTATGAATTTAATGAAGAAAGACAAGGCCTTCAGGGTGTCTCTTTTTACTAGTAGTTAATACAAGGAAATTTTCCATTATGCTCCAAAGCCTATCCTTCCTGCATTTCCAAATCCTGGGAAACAGACAGCAAGCCCAATGTGCTTTACAGTTCTAGAGAACAAGATGTGCTGGTGACTGACAGTACTAATGACCTGTCCCCTTTATTGAACGTGAAAGGATAAGCATTGTGCACCAAGTATGTTCATGGTACAAATGGAGCTGATCAGCAAACCAAAAGGAGGAGGTAAGAATCATTTTAGAAATTGCAATCCACACCCTTTACAAATTGGTGCACTTGGTTCACACACGGAGCTCCAGAAAGGTGGAGAGGTATAATGTTTGATATGTTGTTTGCAGACTTCACTCTCTACAGCAGGACCTCCAGTAGCTTCCAAACAATATTTTGTACAAACAATGAGACGTGATCCTCTGTATCTCATGGGAGGCTCTAAAAGTGTGAGAATTTTTCCAGTGCTGTGGGCCACAATTAAGATCCTCCATGTTGTCTCATGACAGAAACTGAATGGAAAAACATACAAATGAACAGCTACATCATTTGCTTTAAACAGAGTAGATGTGATTCCCCATACTTTTATTTATTTATTTTAACTTCCAAGAGAGGTGCAAAGTTATGTAACTTGGGGAGGAATTTGAAAAAACAAGTTGCTCTCCTGTGGGTGACGGAAGTTAACCAAATGGCTTTCCTCATCTCCATGCATAGTCAGGAAACAAAAGCTGGCTCTTTGAGAAGGTAGCTCGGGCCTGCTGCTCTGAATGGACGTGGTTTGGCATTGGGGCACGTTCAGGGCTGGGATAACACCTCTGAGTGTGTGCACTTTCCCGTGAGCCAAGGAGCTCCCTGCGAGTACCTGTTTCTCCCTTGCTCCATGTGTAAAATATGTTGGTCTTGCCTTTGCAAGTGTTCCAAGTGGCATAAACTAATGTAAAATCTTGCTTTAGGATTTAGAATGTTTCAGGCCCCCCTTTCTGTTTTGCAGCAAGTAGAGTAAAATCTTAAATTCTGTAAATATTAATTAGTTAGATTCTGTCAACAATGTGGTTGAATTCACTTACTAGGCCAAATATTTTAGTTTGGTTATTTTTTCACAAGAATTTAAAAATAATTTTACAATCCTTTTATTCAAAAAGAAGTTGTTTTAGCTTGCTTGTGTTTTCTCACATGGGACTCTTTTTTTTTTTTTGTCTCATTCTCATTCCCTAGGCCAAGATACAGTAGGTGGGCAGGATGTCATTAAAAAGTACTTGTACTAATATAGTCCTGATTCTGGTTGCTGCACTTTTTAATTGGAGGCTGGAGATACTAGCTTTGGATTTGGATTTCATGGGGAAGTATAGTTGGGTGACAAGATTTCTCATTCTGTCTTGGGAGAAAGCAGCACTGCACTTTATCCTTTCTTAAATGCGTAAAAAGCTAATGTGAAAAAGTTTTTTTTTTCTCTTCTGGGAAAAATTAAAAATACTCCTGCTAAGATCATACTTTTAATTTAAAATATTAATCCAGAAAACTATTTTGTTTCCTTTTCAATCTTTCTTTCATTTTACTACTGTGAAAAGTATATGAAGAAAAAGTAATTTGGGTTTTGACAAAGTATCTTAAATCCCTGTTTAGTGAGAAAATTCAAACAAAAAGGATTTTTGTATCTTTCAACAGTGCTTATTTAATTTTCACCCTATTCTGATGCTGACATGGGGTGACAAGAAGAAAAGGGGTGACATAAGTAGTGAATACTTCAGTGTAGACAGCTTTCTGGCTCCGAAGCCGTTTCCAGGACATGTCAAGCGCAAAGAGCACTGTCGATGGCTTCTGGAGCCAGGCAGCTGTCTACACTCGGGCTCACTCTCCTGTTAATACCAGGCTAGTAGAATCAGTGCCTCTTCAGATTTTAATCAAACCACCTGAAATGTTGCTGAATACTGCGTGAGCTGGGGGACAGAAGGATTTAAATTATTTTCAGCACTGTTCAGACGTGGTCATTGTTGACACCAGTCGTCAGCAGCCAGTACTTTTCCTAGGGTACATGAGGCCATAATGTCCTCACAGCTTGAAAATCATTCATTCTCACAACACCCACACATTCTTCTTCATGTGGTATGTTTTCTTGAGGAAAAAAAAAAAAAGAGATAGTCCAAATAAAACAATGCTTGCATTAAAAAACAGCTATTCACAGGGGTTGTAGAAATGTACTCATTTGTAAATTGGTTATAAAGATTTGAAAACTTAAAGAGACAGACACAGTCTGTGGTTGTTAGATATGTGGATTTCTCTCTCCCTCTTAGAGAAAAAAAAACATTTATATTCAGCTTAAAAATTGTTTTTGGAACTAAGCTGCAATTGTGCATATTCACTGAAAGGGAGTGAAAAGAGAGTGGAATAGTAGTCTTGTCACCCGAGACCCCCAAATGTAAATGAACGACTCCTAGAAAGAAAGCATAGCTATCCATCCCACTATCCATCACTGAGGTGTTAAGGTTAAAATGTATCCCCCTTGGTACCATGTCTAGTATTTGTGTAATGTGAGGAAAGTGTAGAGCTAGACCATAACCTGATTCTCCGGTACTTACCCACACAAAGCTTTTCAACACCCTGGATATGTGCCAGCAGTAGAAAACAGGGCTATTTCTAGCTGAACAAGGCATATTGAGTGACACAGCCAGAGCCCCATATGTGGGTATATGGGCTGTTCTTGTCTGGGGAGCATTCCTGCTTCAGAACTACTTTACCCTTTGGTTTTCGCCCAGCCACTAAGTTCTCTGACCAGATGCCAAGGACTTCCCAGCTCCTGCACCTTTAATCTCCCAGGGTCCTTCATCTGACCCCTTTTGTCTGTGTGGGCCCCCTCAGAGGGGAGGTAAGACTGCCCTCCATCCTGCTCACAGATCTTACACCGTGCCCACTCACAGCAGGGGCAGTAATTCTGCAGATGGACTTGACAGCTGTCATTTCAGGGAGTCTAGAAGACTGTGGAAGGGCAAAAGTGATCTTCAGACAAGTATTTGCATGCAAGGTAGTGGCTTCTGTTTGCACGGGCATGAAGACCATGAAAGTTTTATGTGAAACACTCCAGTTAAAGAGAGAAGGAGAAAGAAAGAGAGAAAGAGAGAAAGAAACAGAGAGAGAGAAAGAAAGAAAGAGAGAAAGAGACAGAGAGAAAGAAAGAGAGAAAGAAAGAAAGAAAGAAAGAAAGAAAGAAAGAAAGAAAGAAAGAAAGAAAGAAAGAAAGAAAGAAAGAAAGAAAGAAAGAAAGAAAGAAAGAAAAAGAAAGAAAAGAAAGAAAAGAAAGAAAGAAAGAGAAAGAATTAATTTCTGGCTGAGTTAATGGTGAGGAAATTTACAGCTGGTCAAAATTCCACAGGTTTGCCTCCAGTGTCGATGAATGTGTTAAAACTGGTGGGAGCAACAACCACAGTTTTCATTAAACCTATTGAAAAAGCTAAGCAAAATGGTGGTAAAAATAACTACATTCATAGACATCTTGTCTACCCTGTGGTTCCCACCAGTGGGATTTTTTTTTCTTATTTACACACTTCCGCAAATCAAATCAGGAGTATAGCATGGACATAAGGTATTTTACAACCAAGTTAGAAGGGCCAACCACTTCTTAGAATGGTATGTTTTCGAAGTTTAGACAAGGCTTAAGGAATTGAACTAGCAATGAAAATGAATCCCTGGCTGATAATAACACTTCTGAAATAGTACCTAAGAGTTTTGTCTGTTCTGCTCTATTCCTTGCTTTTATTTCAAGCTTGTTCAATGGAACCTCTGACTGCAAGAGATTCATCCATTTTTGTGTATGTGATCCAACTTAGAGTAACTCAGTTGAGAGTTTTACCTGAGTAAAACCTGCAGGAACATGGTTTAGCCTTACAATAGTGTCAGTTCCAAAAACCATCACATTTAAAAACCAGGAGGATTTAAAAGGATAGATATCTTAATTTTCATGCCACTCAGGGAAGATCTTGGCAACTAAACATACAGAAAGTTGCAGTGACTATAGGTCAGGAAGTGATGATTAGTGGTTGAGAAACAAAACACCTTCCTCATCTTACACACCTATCTAAATTTCTTCAAGGAAAATGAGCAGCTCTATTTGCCTAATTATCACTTACACAAAGGGAAAATACTATTCCGCTCTTCAGATGAAATGAATAACTTCATGGCCAGCACATAAAACATTTATTCCAGTTGCTTCAATTTCTAAGAAACAGAAGCTGAAACTTTCTCTTTTATAACAAGAAAGGATTTTGAGTACGAATTTTCCCACAAGTTGTGCAGAGTCTTCAATAAATTAGTGTATCTGGTGTGTTTATATAATGTACTGAACTATATTTCCCCTGGTATCTTCTTCAAATGTCAGGTTAGTTCTGTGCTGTGTAACTACAAGAAAGAAAGGATTAAGGAGCAAAATCAAAAGTCCACAAAAGAAAGCTGTTTACCTCTACTTGCATGTGAAGTTCATTTGCTCCAAGCACTAGAAACACTATCATATCTCATCTGCTCAAGACCTCCTTTGGATCCCCCCAACAAAGTGAAGAACAGTTGCTCCATTCAAAAGGAGGTGGTTTCTCACTGGACTCTTACTCAGATACTCCTGTTGTCTTGGTTTATTTTTCTCATAAAAACAACAACCTAGATCAATGATACTTTGGAAAACTAAGAATTTAATGAAGGTGGAAGATGCAGCCAAGTCTCGCAACAAAAACTCTCATCTTGAACTCAGAGTGCAAAGAAGGTTTTTGTGGACAATGTTAGGAGCTGCAGCAGTTTTTACCACCCTGGCAATATACGTATATTCCTTGCAGGTGTCCTCCCTTCATCCCTCTTTCATTCAGCAGGCTCTTCCAAGTTGTTACAACTATCAGGCTCCAGACCTCTGGCCTGGGTGAGAGGAATAAGATCTTTACATCTTCCTTTGTCTCTGGGGAGTCCTTGGTGGAGGTGAAGTGAGAGCAGCTCAAGTGAGATCAGAGTAGAAAGGTACAGTGGCACAGGTAGTGGAAACCTGTGAGCTCCGCCGGCTTCAGTACAGCAGCACACATTAATACAAGCTGGCAGTGAGTCCTCAACAGTACTCTGTCATTCTGTGCTCTCCACCACATAGGTTGTCACCCTGCTCCTACCGCCTCTCAGAACAGAAATTATCTGCCAATTGAATATATAGGGTTTTTTCCCCCCTTTAAAATCCTGGTTTCTCTGCTCACTTCAGAGCAGTAATAACTTCAAAGGATTTACACAAGAGATACCAATGATAGGCTTTGGTTGAAGTTGCTGACTTCAGCAAAGACACTGAAGGTCTTAGGGCTTAAGTTCTCTGTGCTAATATGTTAATGATAATTCAATATTTACAGCATGAAAACTTGAGGGATTTTTTTTGTTGTTTTTATTTTTTTTTTAGAAAAACAACACATTGTGCAGCAAAGGCATCAAAATTTTTCAAGGCTGATTGTAGTTATGTGTTATCACTACAACTGTAAATTTAAGGGTTTTTTTGGAAATATTTTATCACTGGTAGGAGGAAGGGCCAAAAACTGCTTGCTTTATCACAGCCAATATCCTTCTTAAAGTTGGAAGAACTATTCATTTGAGTCTGGCAAAATGCTTTGTTCCCCAGATATGAAATCTTACAGATTAGTAAAATTCCAAGGGTTGCTAGTAAGCAAAAGAGCTCCTTTGTAAAACTGTTGCGCCTGCAAGTATGTTTGAGTTACCCGAGCACTTCAGAAAATGTGCATTGAGAAGCCTTGCATTGGGAAGGCTGCCTACCCTCCCCCAGAGGCAGTGTGACACAGAGGCACCAGATCCTTCCACTTCATCATTCTCAGCTGCAGTGCAGCATCTGTAGAGAAAAAAATTTATTTCCTGTCCCCTTGGTTGACAGACTTCCAGTCACAGCTGCCAGCAGCAACTGAAGTGTTATGGCGATTTCAGATTTCAGTAACCCCACAGTCACAGTGAGTATCCGCTGGCATGAGCTCACATAGTCACCTATCATCACCACATAGTCCCCTTTTTAGGTTAATAAAAAGCAAAGACTTGACGAGTGAGGAAGGAGACTCCAGAAATGAGAGAGCTGGAGAAGCCCTCTACTTCATTACCATTTATCTGAGTGACTTTACCTAACCATAGAGCAATGGAGCAATATTCTCAGCATGATTTCAGTGCTCTGGTGCCCAAGAGAGCAAGGTAAAAAAAACTAGGTTATTTGAAGGGATGGCATCCATTCCATTTGATACATTTGATGTCCATATAGTGTATGATACTTTTATACACAGAAGATCTCCAGCGGAAAGTCAGGCCTCCCAGAGCATCAGGAGTTAGTCCTCTCCACATAAAAACCCTCTATGCCTAAAAACCTGTTTCCCTTGCCTAAATGTATCAGGGGAGAATCTACCTGAGACTGTGCATTTCTACAAAAGGGCAGTAGCAGGACTAGCTTAAGTGTCTCAGGGAAGTACCTAAAATAGGTGAAATAAATTTAAACCTTAGTGAACATAGACAGATCTCCCTCACTTACTGTTTGTTGCTAATATTTAAAATATATCGAATAAAACTTTGCTACCTTGAAGGCAGTTATGTGTATACCTGAAAAAAGGATGGTGACATCCTTAGAGACTGCAGTATTAGAGACTGCAGAAGCACCTTAAAATCAGGAATACAGTTAAGTAGGTACTTATTTTCACTTAGCTGTGTTGCCATCAGCAGCAAAGCAGAAGATAGTGATTAGTTCCCTCTTTATTCTTAATCTACATTTTAATTCAAGATTGGGTTTTGTTGTTTTTTTTTTTCTTTTTTCCTGACAGTGAGTTTTCTTCTTCTCTTTTCTTTCAAAGCTTCCTTAAGACAACTGAAATGTCACAGATCACACTGGGCAGAATTCAAATTGAGGTCTCTGAGATGCTACAAGCAACATTTAAACTTTGATCATCAGCTTGTCCAACTTTTGTTATTCTTGATTTCATAGTGGGTGAAAGGAAAGTAGTCAGAGCAAAAAGTGCTTTGTGCAAAATTTTTCACAAAATCCCATGAACAATTAAATGATGAATTTTCCAATGTTAACTTTCTTCTGGACCAGGAAATGACTGCTTTGCAAATGGATATTTCCGATACTTGGGAGAAAGAATCTCATATTAGAAAAATATGAGCCTCATATTAGAATTCCATTTTTGGGAACTATTTACTAGTCATAGGTTAATAATTCATTAAAAATAATATTTACTGAATATACCTATCCATTCATAGACTTTTTCTGCACAAACTGATTTTGTCAAATATATTCATTATTTTAAAAAGTGTTCATTATTCTGCAAGTTCTTAAACAGCACATAGATTATGCACTGTCCATCTCTACCAAAGTCTCAATATATTTTGAGGTGTGAAATGAGGGCTATGTGATATACATTCCTGTGTCCTGGCTTGATGAGAATCAGCTTATTTAAGCAAATGATTGCAATTGCCAGTTTCTCTCTCCTTCTGTAAATATTCTGTCATCCATCTGTCCATATATTTGCTACATAACCACCAAAAACAAGTACAAAAAGGCATGAGCTTACTTGAACCCTCTCCAACAAAGAAGACGGCAATTTTTTTGTTTACTGCAGAATTGAACTGAGGAGCATTACATTAAGGTTTTTAAAAGAAAGATAGCATCTAGTTAACATAAGTCAGAGAATGAACAGAAAATGCTGTCTTCACCTGGTTATGAATTTCACTACAGAGAGGAAAAAGAAACAGAAATATTTTTTTTATTTTCACCTGCACATTTTGCGGTCTTGTCAAGATTTACTTCCAACTCTAGCAAAATGAATTATAATCCCACTCCACTCTTGTACAATTTGATATACAGCTTTAAAACATTGGCCCTGGTCTCTTACAAAAGTATGAAGGAAATAATTTTCCAACATGACACTCTACAATGTTCATATAACCATCCAAAATCCAAGTTTCTGAATAAGAATCTAAAAGTGCAACTCCAAGGTTTCCTTAGCATAGGGATCTTGAAACTGTGCATAGTATTAAAATTTTATAGGATGCTTCATTACTTAGACAACAATATTGAGGAATGCACCAATGAGCTTTTCTGAAATTGAAATTAACTTCAGGACACTCACAATGTGAATAAGATGTTACCTGGGGAAATCTTACTGAAATGAAGATGACATGATAATGTCCTCTTTTCAGTAAATGAAATTACATGTCATTAGAAAAATACATGCTTTTGTGTTGAGCAGCTTTCTGATGTTATCTGTAAAATACACAAACCTACTTTTTGCTCACTTAAAGAGAACAGATAATTATTCTTCTTGGCTCATTTATGTACCATGAATCATATTGTATTTGCTATACAGAGTTACAGTTCAGGGAAGGGGCAGACAGCAGGACAAGAAGAGTAGGAAATGATCCAAATAATCATTAGTTAGTCCCTGGGTGGAAAACTCAGACATACAAAAAGGATCACTTGCATAAGCTAAAAACTGTAGACCACGTCATGCCAGAGAACTCCTGCTGTTTCATGGAAAGCTAGCAGACCCTGTGGACGTTACAGCTATCAGCACTTATGATTGCATTGTTTGCAAGCAGTGAACCACCTACAATTCTACAGATAACTAGTAATGGCAAGCTAGTGCCTGTATCATATAGCCCAGCTGTACTAGTCTCCTAAGTCCTGCTTTTCTAGAGGAAAAATATAAGTACCTGCTCCAAGTGCTCCTAGCCCACAAGAGCCTAGGACATAATGAAACAGAGCCATTCTCACGTTCAGGGATGAGTTGAAGGCAAAGTCAATAGAAAAGGCCATGGCTAAATGTTCTTTGGTGTTTTTTCCAGAGTATGTAATTGGCAAACTTAAACCACTTGAACCTAAATTGTTCTTGTGCCTCTGCCTGTTTCTGAAACTACTGTTGAGTTTCATATTCACAGTTTTTTGTACATGACCGAGTAGCTATACTGAGCAGTGTTAAATAGCAAGATTTAGAGCCTGGATACAGTTTGCAGTGGAGAAAATGAAGAACATAGAACCACAAGCCCCAAAACTGTTGAACAGCTGAGCAAATGAAATCAGTGTCTACAAGAAGATTCACTTTTGTGCTCTTACTGCTGTGGTGAAGATTTTTATGAACTGGATAAGAAGAGATTTTTTTTTTTTTCTGGCCAAAGGCAGCTAAGAGAATTCTAAGCTCAAATCAGCTAAAATCTTGCTCAAATAAAAAATTTTGAAGAGGAGCCACACATCATCCAAAAGAAAGATGTTAAAAAACGCTGAACAGAAAGCTACTATCAGGCAGCACTTGTTCCTAAGCAGAGGAGCCTGATGTTCGCCTTGCTGAGGACAAATGCACTGCAAACTAGAGCATGGAGGGCCTAACTAGCCCTGAGCCCAGAGCTCTAAGAAGCCTGTATGGGCCAGGCCTCCTGATAACCTATCAAAAAAGAACTAATTACTTTGCAATATGTGAAAAGAAAAACTGGGCTATTAAAGTGCCTTTGAGTTTTGGAGGGAGCTGCTGAAGGATACTTGTACTCAGTAGTAAAAAAAATCTTAAAGTTAAAAAAATATATTGGTAATAATTATCTGTCACAATCATTACAACAACATAAAGTCACTTCATTGTAGTGGCTAAAGGTGAAATAAATGCCAAGATGGAAAGAGTTGGTCATCCAGTTATACGATAAAGGTTAGCTTCTTAAATCTAGCAAAGACTATAAATCTTATGAAATTCATGAAAATTATGGTAGTTATGTGAGAAATGTGCATAAAGTGTTTAAATGAAAATTCAAATTTTTCAAAAACAGTTTATTAATCCACCAGAAAACTTGTATTCTATCTTCAAGACATAGTTCAATTCTGTGTAAAAATTCATCCTGATCCACAAATGACAGTAGCTTTACTCAACATTTATATATAAATTCAGATAACATATAAAGTACATACATGTATATTTAATTACTCTGTGTCATGTATGAAATATATGTTTTCTGTCAAAATATTTTATATTTGGAATTAAGTGTATAAAATAAATAAGTGTATAAAATAAAGTGGCATAAGTTCATGTACATGGGGAGCAATAGCAAGAATTTCTTCTAAGGGCTAATCAGTTTCAAGTAAGAGGGAAGGAGAGAGACAGGTTTATGCCAAGAAGGCTTCAATGAGATATAGTTCTGTCAGTTTGTTTCCCTTTTGCCTTCAAACCATTCTGTAATGCAAAGCTATCTTGACTTCAGTGGTGCTTTGACTCTGTTACAAGTGATTTCGTGAACAAACTAGGGAAATATCAGTGGTGAAACAGTTATTGGATGGGGATGTTTATTGCAAGAGTAATTATAAACTTCGTACTGATCCATATTTTTATTAACAACTTCAATAAAAGAATTGCCAATGCTTTCATTGAGTCTTCAGATTAAGCCATCTGGAAAGGAGCGCAACACGTTGGAGGTCACAGTTAAATTTTAAGATTGATAAAGTGAAGAACTGTTCAGGAAAAAAATTCAATGCATGATTCAGTAAAGAAAACTGCAGATTTCTACTCGGTATGGAAATAATCAAGTAATAGATGGAGAATGATCTGGGATTTTAGTGTATTACAAAATGGCAAAAAGTCAAATTTTAGAAACAAACTCTTAATAAATTCATGTGAGTATTAAGAAAGCTCCTTACTACTTGAGTAATCAGATTCTAAAGCAACCATCCAGATGGAAGAATGAGATAAAAAATAACCTTATGTTACTCAACCTGTTTCAGTTGATCAATATTTAAATGGAGACAACAATATAAATTTAGCTCGTCAGAATACCAAATGGCTTAATTATATAAATCTTTTAACACAACTTGATCCAGTATATTTCTAAGTATTCTGACGTACGACATAATGCGATATACAGATGTCTATATACCTATGCTAGTGTTGCTACAGCTGTGTGATCACCTGTCACAACCCTCAGTAAGATGGCACAGCTCAGTCCTGGTATGCTGAGTACACTCCTTGTCTTAGTGGATGTTTTAAGTTTCTTCTAAAGCATAGATTGTCTTATTGCAGTTTTTTTACTTGCTGCACCTTTTTACTTCATTACAAAGAGTTAGAGACTGCAGTTTTTTTATTGTGTGCTGTGTATTTTGTCTGAGGCACTGGGTCTGATTTTGACATCTCTTCCACTTCGGAGTGATCTCTCAACTAAATGATAAACAGGGCTTTAAACCTGAATGTTTGAATTAGCCACAGGGATTTTAAATAGACTTTTTGACCTACGACTGTAAAATTCTATGTATTGTTATACACCTCTCTGTGGGACCGTTTGATCACTTTATTATTTATAGATTAAAGAACATTGTTGCTAATTAATACTGTTCTAATTGTTGGCAGTGTATACGTGCTTGCTTTGATGTTTTTTTGATCCTGTATTTTGGGGATTTCACTTACTACTTTTTTCGGATGATTTGGGATTTTGGAACCTGCATTTTCAAGCCCTTGTTTCATTTTCTTATTACTGAGGTCTTCTCTATTCTAACTTCTTTGCTTCTCATCATGCAATTCCTTTTTCTTTTTAATCGAGGCTTATGAAATGGGGCAGCCCCAATTAATTCCTCAACACTACACAAGTAGATTCATTTTTCATTGTCTTCTGAAAAAATGTACTAGTACAAAGGTTAATATTTAGTTACCTATGTGACATTAGCCTTGTATTGCAGCTTGTTAAGAGGAATGCAGTTAATGCACTGCAGTGATTTCAGGCTAATCAAAAAGGGCAAGCTAGCAGTCTGCTAACATTTAAGTTGATTCCTCTGATGAAGTATTTCTCCCACAATCTCTTGGGTGCACAGTCTTCAGAGCAAGTAAAGTCACATCATGGGAATTTCTCTCTCACAGTCTGCCAGATGAGCATTTGAGAACATAAGGTCAGACTGCATGGTTGAATCAGTTTCTACTAATCTTAAAGTCTGTGAATGATTCAGTCAAAAATCCCAGGTTCTGAATGCCTTGAATAGAAACCTTTGCATTTAGCATATTACTAAGAAGTTACTAAAATATACAGTTTTACACATATCTTTGCATGACTATTTACACTCATTAAGTTATATGATTTATTAATTAATTATGATGAACATGAACTAATTGAAATGTTGTTTGTCCTGTTTCTTTTTTTTTCTTTAATAATCAGCAGAAATTTAAGCTTTTCAACAGAAAAAAAAGTCTTATGTCTGGTTTTATGATAAAATTCGACACCTACCATCCAATACTAGAATTCATATTCACCACAAACACTCTTAATTTTTGCAGATAGAGAGAATGTGATACTACACTTCTAAAAGTACAAAAATAATTGTACATAATGTCTCAAACGAGAATATTATAAGGCATTAGGCAGACAACCACAGTTAAGTTATAATTAGTTCCATTGTGAGTTTCAGCTTCAAAGAAACCCAAAACTTCTAAGAAAAAATTCAGCTGACTCCACCAAGCTTTGCCTATATGCTATGGCCTAGATCCACTAAAAGAATTAGGGACCTAACATCTAAACATCTAAGTCCAAAATGTAGATCTTCAAAGCCCCAGCTGAGCTGCTGCCTCACCCCAAGGGAAGGTGGTTGTCTTCCCATGGCGCCTAAGTTTCTGCTAATAATGTTCTCTAGATGTGTTAGCCCACATCTAGAAAGACGGGTAGGTGTCTCTAGCAGGAATTAGCAAAAAATGCTTGTGTGTCTACACCAGACTGTAACCCCAAGAAGGTCCATTAAGCTGCCACCTGACCTACCAGGCACTGGTCACGCTCTTTCCCTGAAAGTTTCTGCAGGAAACATAAAACTTCTGTTTCTGCAAGTGGCAAGTGTCCTGATGTGACTCCGTTTTGATCTTTGTCTTGCCTCTTGGTTATGCATAGTCAGCACCCAGAAGCTTGCTTTTCTCTAGTTAAATCTTCTGAGGATATGTTTGCGCTACTAGCTAAGACGTAGAAATATCAACTTGGTGCATAACCCACACTGCTTTCCTGTTAGCATAATCCCTGTCTCTGCTTTGGACCACTCCTAATACCTTTCACACCAGCCCACACCTGTGTGTGGCTCTGGGGTCAGTCTACACAGGCTCTAACAGCAGTGCAGGCAGCTCTGCACCAGGCAAAGAGGGAGTGGAAAGCTGAGACAAAATGCTTACAGTGGCATCTTATGGGGCTGCCTATGCAACACACTGAATTTCATGGGAAAGATTTCCAAGTCCTATCTCATCTCACGCTGTACACAGAGCTGGGGGATCTAACTCAGTCCTGGGGGTCCCATGAAAGAGAGGAGGCACAGAGTGTTAGATGGAGGTCCATCCAACTGCATTAGATTTGCCATTTGATCAAATGAAAATTTTGTACTTTCTCACACATCTCATCCTTTGAAACTCAGCGCACTTTTTACCAGGAGTAAAATTCGAGTCAGGGACAATCTGAAATACTTTAGAGTCTCTTACAGAAGGCAGACTGCAGGAGGGTTTGATTTTTACTTCTTTTTGCAGACCTGCAGATCACAGAATCACAGAATATTCTATGTTGGAATAGCCCCACAAGGATCAGCGAGTCCAGTTCTTAAGTGAATTGTCCATATGGGGATCACTTCCATGACCTTGGCATTATTAACACCATGCTCCATTTGCATAAGCAGTGAAAGTGATGAAAGGTAGAGGAGCCAAGTGCAAAGGGTAAAGTCTTAATCTCAGAGAATAAAATGTAGAAACTGCCCAGAAAGACCCAAAATCTCATTCCCCATTTTTGTAAGCCTTCCTCATCCACATCCAGCCTTCATCATGCCAACGTGCTTCCTGCCTTTTCATTCTAGAAATCTGTGTTCAGCTTTTCTTTCAGGAACTTTTTTGGGGTGCATTTACTCAGACTTAAATTGCCAGAATAGTCTTCAAGTATCCATACATTTGATTTAGTCCGCGAGGAAAACACAAGAACTTTTAGTTTCTGCGGGAAGGGGAAGTGTAGAACACAGTAAAGAGAAGAGTCCCATGACAATGAACAGTATTAATGATTAATGTTTTTGCCTGCAAAAAATTGTCTCTAATTTCTACTCCTTTAAGTCTAGAAAGTCAGTTTGAATTAAATACTTTCATTTTCTTTTTGGTGTAGGAGAAAATGGCTTGCTTATCTTTTAGTAGAAAATTCTGATAGTAGGTTGTGCTCTAACAGAAATGGAATTTAACTTTTTTTCCATATTACACTTTAACTTACTGACACCAGCAGTTCCTCCAAAAAATAGCAAAAAGTTTGATCCTTTTCCCAAGTGTCAGAGTTAATAAATGGAGGGATTCTGGCTGAACTCTAGTCCCATTGAAGTTTGTAAGAAAACTGTTAGAGGTTAATAAGAGCAAAGCTAGGCCAGTGTTGAAGGCACTTGAAGTTCTCCTATTACTTACACAATATTCTCATTTAGTTGATTTTGCTTATAAAAATGGAAAATTATTTTAATATTTTAAACTTTCAGAAATAAAGCTTCACTTTCCAATACAGTAAAAATCATACACCACTGCTTCATCTCTTCTGCTTACATAAGACTCCTTCTCATATTAATAGTCTTGTTATAATTTGGAGAATTCTCAGAATGGCTTAAATTAAAATCTTTCACATTTTAATTTTTTTAAGTAAAGAGGAATGCACAGGCTTTTCTAGGCTAAACCTTGTAACTAATAAAACATCAAAGAAAGATGATGAAAGAGATACAAAGATAGTATATGTAAATGCTACCAAGTGATCGTAGGTTATAAGAGGAATTTAGTATAGCAAAGATTTGGAATTGCCAATTGAGATTTAAAAAAATGAACCACTAAAATCTTACCTCTAGATTCACTAAGGAGCTTTAACTATGTATTTCCCTCCAGAACCCTTGGAAGTTGCCTAAGTACACCTCTGGTTTGCTTTCCAAATTTAGGCCTGGTGTGCACTTCTTGGATAAGGTATACCAAAGGTGCCCCAGACTCGCCTTCCAGTGTTCCTTTCACTGTCATGCTCCCCCAAAAGCTGTCTCCAGTGGCACTGTATGGAGTTCGTGTTCAGCCAGGGTAGCTGCGTACCAAGAGCTACTGTGTTTCTGGAGATTCTCCACCTGCCCCTGAGCTCTCGGGGAAAATCAGCAGAAATCTGCTGAGGGTTAACTGAGTAACTTCCAGCTCTGCTGTGTGACTGCTGATCCAAGCCCTCCACTGTTAGGCAGTCATCAATCATTTTTCCACCTCACTTATGGCCAAATTCCACTCTCAGATGTGCATTCACAAATCCCGTTGACGTCAGCGGTTAGCGGTTTACCAAAGGAGAAGAATTTAACTCTTTGTATGGTTTTCTCCACTTTCTGGAGATCCTTTTTGCTTTTCCTGAGGCAATAATTTTCCCTTAGATTTATATTTAAATTTAAATGTCATAGAACATTAAAAAGGCTGACAGTGCCACTGTCTTGTATCACCTCACTGAACTGATAAAAAAACTTTCTAAAGCTGATGGTGATCCCTTTGCTTTCCTGTTTTGATTGGTAAGATACCCTGCTAGGAAACAGGGTACACTGGCAAACTTAGATTTAAGAAGCTTCACAAGAAAAATATCTCATGTCTTATGACTTGCTTAAAAAGAACAAGGGAAAAGGGCCTGTATGAAAGAAAACAAACAAAAAAACATTCACTATTTCAGGGTATCTTGTCATGAGATTTCAAGTCATCCAAAAGGCCATGTCATTAGGGACTAGATTGTTTTTTAAAAATATAGCCTAATTTTATGTGTCTGATATGGGCTAAGGACTAAATGAGCTTCCTGAGTATTCAGCACTTTGGTGTATTTTTGAGGGCTAGGATGAGCCCTTGTGAGCCCACTTTAGGCACAAATACATTGTAGTCCTGAGAATTGCAATTTTGTTTTGTTGGAGTCTTTCTTCTCAAGATAGAAATGAAAATGCTCTTTATTTTCAAATGTGGGAAGTATCCTGGCAAGTTTTTAAGTTTACTCTCAACAGTGCAATTTTTTGCTGACTCTACAATTTCAAATAAATTTGAAACTTACTCTGAGATATGGCTGAAGTGGGAAGATTTTAATCTTCAATCCTCAGCTGTTCCTACCAAAGAACATTACTAGCTGGTAAAATGTAGTCTCCTGCAGAACTGGTTCATCAGGACAAGTCAGTCTTTCCCTAGGATGTTCCTGCGTATTCTCAGAGGTCTGAGAAATGTTTCACGGGGTATCATCAGTCTCTGGGAGGAAGAAAAGAAAATGAAGAAGAGGAAAAGAAAAATAAGGATTTGGTCATTCACAGCTCCTTTCAAGAATCTGGATTTCTTCTTTTACAACATAGCTTTCAATTAGCTGGATCTGATTCAGGGCCAACCGCTGAATCCTCACACTGCAGGCTGCAGCTCAGCTGCACAGTAGTATCTTTACATCTGTGCCAGCTAGGGTTATTACTGAGTTTTATAACTTCTGCTATAAATAAAGCCTTGTCATCTAAGCATTCAATTTAAATACCTCTCAGTTTATTTTTGAACACTAGAAGTTAATAATAAATATCATCTTTGTTTTCTAATTTTTTTACTGAGTTGATTTAAATGCTCTTGACAGCTCCAATCCAATCCTCCCATCCAAGCTGACAAGCATGACATGCATCTCTGCATACAAGCTCTCAATTATGCATAATCCAATGTTTTCTAGGGTTTTAATTGAATCACTAGTCTCAAACTTGTTATTTTTAATTTACAACATTTGATTTCTGACACCGGCCCCTCTATGTCATAAATTATGCAGGCAAGAGCCTTAGTTGTGCGGGTGATTAAAAAAAACTAATTAGGCATGATTAAAAAAAAATAAAACAGAGACCACTTAAATATGTGCATGTTACCATGTAAGAGAGGCTTATTTCACTGGAAATGCCTGGGTGATTTTTTTTTTTTTAAGAGATTATGTACAGTTCAGTACAATTTGATTGATTTTGACAGAAATGAAAGAAAATGTAGGATTTTTTCTTCCTGCATATATACCAGAAATTGCATTACATGCCCATTGATGTGAATTTCTCCCACAGCTCATTGAATGTAATTTTGTTAAGTGGGCAGGAAAATGAATATGAAGAAAACTGAATAGAATCCAACATTTTCCTTGGCACCAGTAGCAAAGTGAGACATGGCATATACAAATATAAATGTATGTATATATATACGAGAGGTACAATTAGAGGTATTAACCTTTAATGCCTCAGCTAAGAGCAGCAAACGGGAAAATGTGCAGAATGTTAAACACCACTAAAAGACAGATAGCGGAGGAATGATGTGCCTGCAAAGGCTATAGCACTATAGCAGCAAAGGAATGGAAAATAATTATTTTCTCTTAAATGAATTAAAGAAGTTACAAATGTACTGTCTACATGAACTTGCAGATGTTTATCATTATTATTCACTAACAACTTAAATCTGACAATTTCAAAGATAGTGTGTCAAAAAGAACAGAATCTCTACACTTTTTAGCATGTTCTTATTCCAGCAATATGGGGAAAAATGAGGAAGAATCTTTGCTTCCCTCCAGCTGTGCTATACGATCTCTGTGCTTTGAGCCTCAAATCTGTGCACTATGGACATACACAGTACAGCTGCTTTATCACCCTGATTCAGGCTGTGGTGATAATATGAAGGAGCTAAGGAGTTGCTTCATCAGAAACTTCCAGTTCAGGGAAGAATTTAAACTTATACTCAATGTTAAACGAGTGCACATCTCCCAAAATTCTACTCTTCCACTCACACGTATGTGTGAGCTGTATGCTTAAACAGTTTGCTGGATTAGGACCAAGGACTCAGATGGAGGTGCCTGAGGAAGAAGCTGGCAGACTTGTTAGTGCTAACACCCTTAACAGCTTTAAAAATTCATGGTGCTGATAAAAAATCCAGGACAATCAGATGATCCTCTACAAAACTCTGGATTCTGGATCTGAGGCAACGTTTCACCTGCATCCAGGCAGAAGATATTTCACAAGAACAGGGGGCTTTTTTCAACTACTGATGTCCCCGGATATGTATCATAGAAAAGCTTTTTTATTTTCCCCATGAGGAGGCCCCATCAGAAAAGAGACAAGGATATTAGAAAAGTCTGAGGGGAGACCAAAATGGAGGGCTGAGCTCTCAATATTTTTCAACAGTGGGCAAAGCTATAAAAGCAAGAGAAAAATCCACCCTTCCAGTTCAGCTATCCTGAGGTGCCGCTGTGAAACAGAGGTGGAATGTGACAAGGAGTTGAGGAGCATCATAATTCTTGGCATTATCTGCATTAATGTCCTCAGCTGCTGACTGTTGCTTGGAATGGTTAGGGGAGACACTGTAATTCAAAGCTCGTCGAATTTTGTGAAAATTCAAGATGTTTGTTAATAAACTATAAAGAAAAACTTAAATGTTTGTCTTTATAATTAAATTGATACCCAAACAACTTATTTTTAGATCAAGAAATATGAGTGTTTGGACATGGAAGAAAAGAGGTCAGAACTCTCTTCAAAGTGATCCTTCTGTAAGTCCTGAGAAAGCTTTGGAATGTGCCCCGGCAATGGAATTGGAGATAAACTGGAAATAGGATGATACAGTGCTCAAACATTTTATGTTCTCCTACCTGAAGGCCTGTCTGAACTGGCCAGAGATCTGTTTTAAAATTTGGAAAGTGCTTTATATTCCTAAGGAGAAACCAGTGGGAAAATCTAAGGCTTATCTGCAATTTCAAATGCTGGAAAAGATACCAACCTACAAGTATTGTAGGTAGAATAGATACGCTATAATTGTATTCACATGTTTTCATATTTGTCAAGTCTGGATTATGTTCAGTTATTGCACATATTCTTAAAAGCTCTACTAGAAATGCTCAATACTTTTCCAAATCCAAATTCTATTTAGAGGGAATCTTCTAACATAAATAGATATAACCAAAACATTTATTTTTTACCAACAAAATCTAAGGTTTCCCTCAAAAGGAAGAGGGTATTTTGCAGAAGATGTAATTAGAGATGAAACCAAGAATTTTCAAAAAGCTCTTCAACCATTGTGGTCAAAGTGGTTATAAATCTCCTAAGGTCTGTACTACAGCTGGCCTTTGTATTAATGCACAGGAATAAGTGGAATAGGCAAGGGAGAAACAGCTTCCTTCTCTTGGGTAACTTGCTCTCAAAGACTTAACAAAACAAAAACAAAACAGTGTAAGTGCTATAAAAATAATGGAGTTTGTGGAGAACTTGACAGTGCCCATAATTTTTTTACAACAGCCTTCAGCCAGAAAGCCTCTAAAATAAGACTTAAAACAAATCAAGGCTTAAGACTGGATCAGCTAGAAAACATTAATATAATAGGCAAACCCATGTCATTCGAAGTTCTTAAGAAATCTGTCAGGTATTTTAAACTTCAAACTAGATAGGTTTTTAATTGCAAAGTCTTTCTTAGTTAAATTCTTGTAATAATTAGAAACCTTTCTCTAATTTCTCTGTGGACACTTTCTAAACAAATGTTCTGTTTCCTACTTTGTCCTTCAGCATAAATAACTCTCTTGTCATTACTGTTTGGATATACTTTAGGATAGCTGTCCTATTTTCTCAGTTTCGCTTTTGCCAAATTTAGTTAGTCTGTTCCTCCTTCTTTGGCTGGAAAAAATATTCAAATTACCTAACCTACATCATCTATGTCCTCTTATATATGTCCTAATATAATTTCATATATGTACAAATAATTGTCTACATATACATAAGTGGATGAGAGGCCGGACATGACCCAGCAATGTGCACTCACAACCCAGAAAGCCTGTTGTGCCCTGGGCTGCATCTAAAGCAGCGTGGCCAGCAGGACAAGGACGGAGATTCTTCCCCTTTGCTCTGCTCTGCTCTGCTGAGACCCCACCTGCAGTGCTGCATCAGCTCTGGCAGCCTCAGCAAAGGAAAAGACATAGACCTGTTGGAGCAAGTCCAGAGGAGGCCACAACAATGGATGCAGCATCCCTCCTAAGAGGAAAGGCTGAGAAAATTGGAACTGTTCAGCCTAGAAAAGTGGCGACTACTGGGTGACCTAATTGTGGCTCTTCAGTACCTGAAGGGAACCTAAAAGAAAGATGGAGAGATTCTTTTTAGAAGGGAATGTAGAGAGAGGACAAAGGGGAATGGCTTCAAACTGAAAGAGTCAGGAGAGCATCTCACACAACAGTGACTTGGGAAGACAAGCATCATCACTCCAAATAACCCCCTCCTCCATCTCTTCTCCCAGTTTTACATGCCAAGCAATGAGGCTTCATTGTCTGGCATATGCCCATGGCCAGACAGGGGTCAGCCTTCCTGACTGTGTGCCCTCCCAAGTCCTTGTTCACCCNCCAGTTCAGCTATCCTGAGGTGCCGCTGTGAAACAGAGGTGGAATGTGACAAGGAGTTGAGGAGCATCATAATTCTTGGCATTATCTGCATTAATGTCCTCAGCTGCTGACTGTTGCTTGGAATGGTTAGGGGAGACACTGTAATTCAAAGCTCGTCGAATTTTGTGAAAATTCAAGATGTTTGTTAATAAACTATAAAGAAAAACTTAAATGTTTGTCTTTATAATTAAATTGACACCCAAACAACTTATTTTTAGATCAAGAAATATGAGTGTTTGGACATGGAAGAAAAGAGGTCAGAACTCTCTTCAAAGTGATCCTTCTGTAAGTCCTGAGAAAGCTTTGGAATGTGCCCCGGCAATGGAATTGGAGATAAACTGGAAATAGGATGATACAGTGCTCAAACATTTCATGTTCTCCTACCTGAAGGCCTGTCTGAACTGGCCAGAGATCTGTTTTAAAATTTGGAAAGTGCTTTATATTCCTAAGGAGAAACCAGTGGGAAAATCTAAGGCTTATCTGCAATTTCAAATGCTGGAAAAGATACCAACCTACAAGTATTGTAGGTAGAATAGATACGCTATAATTGTATTCACATG
Source organism: Phainopepla nitens (assembly GCA_013400175.1). NCBI lineage: Eukaryota > Metazoa > Chordata > Aves > Passeriformes > Bombycillidae > Phainopepla > Phainopepla nitens. The sequence goes on from VXBQ01016162.1 coordinate 112,651, forward strand.
TTTTCATATTTGTCAAGTCTGGATTATGTTCAGTTATTGCACATATTCTTAAAAGCTCTACTAGAAATGCTCAATACTTTTCCAAATCCAAATTCTATTTAGAGGGAATCTTCTAACATAAATAGATATAACCAAAACATTTATTTTTTACCAACAAAATCTAAGGTTTCCCTCAAAAGGAAGAGGGTATTTTGCAGAAGATGTAATTAGAGATGAAACCAAGAATTTTCAAAAAGCTCTTCAACCATTGTGGTCAAAGTGGTTATAAATCTCCTAAGGTCTGTACTACAGCTGGCCTTTGTATTAATGCACAGGAATAAGTGGAATAGGCAAGGGAGAAACAGCTTCCTTCTCTTGGGTAACTTGCTCTCAAAGACTTAACAAAACAAAAACAAAACAGTGTAAGTGCTATAAAAATAATGGAGTTTGTGGAGAACTTGACAGTGCCCATAATTTTTTTACAACAGCCTTCAGCCAGAAAGCCTCTAAAATAAGACTTAAAACAAATCAAGGCTTAAGACTGGATCAGCTAGAAAACATTAATATAATAGGCAAACCCATGTCATTCGAAGTTCTTAAGAAATCTGTCAGGTATTTTAAACTTCAAACTAGATAGGTTTTTAATTGCAAAGTCTTTCTTAGTTAAATTCTTGTAATAATTAGAAACCTTTCTCTAATTTCTCTGTGGACACTTTCTAAACAAATGTTCTGTTTCCTACTTTGTCCTTCAGCATAAATAACTCTCTTGTCATTACTGTTTGGATATACTTTAGGATAGCTGTCCTATTTTCTCAGTTTCGCTTTTGCCAAATTTAGTTAGTCTGTTCCTCCTTCTTTGGCTGGAAAAAATATTCAAATTACCTAACCTACATCATCTATGTCCTCTTATATATGTCCTAATATAATTTCATATATGTACAAATAATTGTCTACATATACATAAGTGGATGAGAGGCCGGACATGACCCAGCAATGTGCACTCACAACCCAGAAAGCCTGTTGTGCCCTGGGCTGCATCTAAAGCAGCGTGGCCAGCAGGACAAGGACGGAGATTCTTCCCCTTTGCTCTGCTCTGCTCTGCTGAGACCCCACCTGCAGTGCTGCATCAGCTCTGGCAGCCTCAGCAAAGGAAAAGACATAGACCTGTTGGAGCAAGTCCAGAGGAGGCCACAACAATGGATGCAGCATCCCTCCTAAGAGGAAAGGCTGAGAAAATTGGAACTGTTCAGCCTAGAAAAGTGGCGACTACTGGGTGACCTAATTGTGGCTCTTCAGTACCTGAAGGGAACCTAAAAGAAAGATGGAGAGATTCTTTTTAGAAGGGAATGTAGAGAGAGGACAAAGGGGAATGGCTTCAAACTGAAAGAGTCAGGAGAGCATCTCACACAACAGTGACTTGGGAAGACAAGCATCATCACTCCAAATAACCCCCTCCTCCATCTCTTCTCCCAGTTTTACATGCCAAGCAATGAGGCTTCATTGTCTGGCATATGCCCATGGCCAGACAGGGGTCAGCCTTCCTGACTGTGTGCCCTCCCAAGTCCTTGTTCACCCCCAGCCTGTTCACTGCTAGGGTGAGAAGCAGAAATGGACTTGACTCTGTATAAGCACTGCTCAGCTCCCTGTGTTATCACCATCCCTGGAAATGTATAAGGCCAGGTTAGATGGAATTCTGAGCTATCTGATCTAGTGAAAGTGTCCCCGCCCATGACAGGGGATTGGAATCAAATAACCTTTAAAGTCTCTTCCAAACCATGCCATTCTATGATTCCATGATTCCGTGATAATATGATTGACTCTATGATTCTATCTACACTGTTTCAAGAACAAATGCAAAACACTACTCCACCAGCTACCATGAAGAAAATTCACTTTACCCTAGTCATACACACTGCAATGAGAAAGATTTTAATTTCTACTGAAGAATCTTAACAAAAATGTGATCAGATAAAATTTCAACTGAGTGTCTGCAGTTAGCTCTTCTGCTTAATTTTGCTCATATAAAATTACATCATTGTATTCTGTGGTGGAGATAAGGAAGGACAGGTTCAGTGTCCATATAAAAAAAATTACTGCAAAATATATACAACTTACTTCAAGTCTGTGATCTCATCTTTGCTATGGTTATGGCATGAAAGTCAAATACCTAATCTTCATGTGAGAATTGTTTCCACTTTCATCATGGTAGGGGTTTGTTTGTCTCTTGAGTTCTGTATACAAACTTTGTTCTAGGTATGAGAACATAGGAAAAGAATGGTCCTTTCAAGAAAATAAAAGGAAAAAAAAAGCTTGGCCAACACAAATAACAATAATTCCAACTGCAAAGGCTAATGAAGATTAACAAAAAGACCTTTCTCTGTGTTTCTTCAATGACAATTTGGGTGCCTACACTGCTGTTACTTGAAGACAATGTAGAGTGAAGTCCCTTCTCTAATGAAGACACTTAAATGGAACACAATTAATCCTAACAGACATTTCATTTCTGTCATGAGAAGGAAGACTGTAGCAGTTAAATTCTCTGAATCACACAAGTTATACTGGAATAAATCACCTACAGCTCCAGAACATGTTAGCTGTGTAAACCTGTCAGTCATGATCAGCAAATTGTTAAACATTATAATACAGAAGAGGATGGCTTTGATACTCAAGCCCTTGATATAGGTGCTGCAACTTCAACACCAAAGATGTGTGTTTCTGCAAGCATGTGAGATGAAATTTTATACCAAAAAGCCTCCACTACTATTCCTTGAAGACTTCTCAGCAAGGATTAGAATAGACATATTTCATGCAAAAATCAGACATAAAACCCAAAATGGCTCTTATTTATGAGTAGGGAAATTCAAAACCTAGAGCTGCAACCTTTACTTAATGTCAAGGCCATGAAAATGCAATGATCTACAGAAATTCACACTTTCGTCTCTGGGGGCATTGTTACAGGCTCAAAAAAGTCAAATTGCTGTTACTTGAGCTTGCAAATAATTTATACCTATGATTTGTCTTATAGTCCCAGCATTTGCCTGCTGTGCTGACCACCTACTCATGGATGTATGTTGTAGCAATCTTGTTCTTGACACAGTAACCAGAAGAGAAGAATGTGTTATTGTAGAGTATTTGAAATGTCTAGGGCTAATCTTCCAAGCAAAAAGTACAAGCTTGTACACTGAAAAAAAAAGGTATTTTTTCCAAAGTATTATGAGTTATCAAGTAATTTTTTCACAATCCAGCAAAGAATCCCTGCTCTGATTGTCGCTTATTTAATTCCTCTTAGGTGTTAAATATGTATGCAAAATCTTTTAAGAAAGAATTTACCAACACCATACTCCAACTGTTACTTTACATTTAATGCAAACATGAAAGTACATATTTTACAAGCATTATTCTTGTTATTGCTATTTTTGATATTTTAATGCTTTAAATATTAATCTTTCACATCCTTTTCAATCATAAATAACAGAATAATATTCGTCAGCAAGAACTGAAATATATTCACAATCTGGCCTTATCATTATCCACTATAGTGCAAAACACATTTTTTCTGATGTCTTACATACAATTTCCCAGAGTTTATGAGTAAGGAAGATTTAAATTTTTATATCGAGCAGCGAAATCCACACGAATCCAATGATTTTCGTTTTCATTGCAGAAAACTTTCTGTAAAATCCAAGCTGAAATCCACATTGGAATTCTCTCTGTTAGACAGAGGTTGTGTGTAATCACTCCAGCATTTTCAATCCTTTGGCCAAGGGGAAAAATGTGTCAGTATCTTTCTTCTTTAAATTTATTTAATAGACCTTAGACAGAAAAAAAGAAAAACTCATTAGATCATCTAGTTCGTCCTGCCAATCTCTGTATCTATCATCTCATCTTGGGAAAGTACTGTAGACAGCCTCTGGGTGTTCTCTACATATAATATTGGCAGAATACGGCCCAAAGTTTTTGTTTTCTTACTACAAGTCACCAAAATAAACAAACAAAAATCCCTCTGAGCTGAAACTAAACAGAAAGAGAACTGCAACCAGCTGACCTAAAAAAGATCTGCAGGAGCTGTGTATCAACTGAGTTTTCCACCCTTTCACTATTCATTTCTAACACAAAAGCTGATCTTAGTGAATTTGCAATGATGTCAGTGAGGGAAGAACAGTCCTATTTTTGGTACCAAAAGGAAAGAAACATTAAACTTTCATATAATAAAATAGCAACATTAGGTTTAGAGAATAAGAATCAAAATATTCTAATGTTTCCCTAGGTTCAGTTTAATTCATATCTGTGCCATCAGGAAAATAGTAACAAGATCATAGAGTTGTTGAATTATTTTTGTCTCGCTCCTTCCCTTTCCTTGGCAAATTGAGAAAAGAAAATTGCTTCAAATCAAGAACACTAGTATTTCTTCTTTGTTATTCAAATGGAGACTGGGACTGCTGAAAACAATTTATTTCCACATACATTTAAATCATGCGATATCAAATTTTATGAAGCAAAGAAACCAAAAGAGAGCCAAACCACAGCAAATTTACATTTTTAAAACTTGAGTATTTTTATTTGTCATACAAGTTTTTAAGAGATCATAGCCCCCCTTCAGTGTAGCTCCAGTTAACCATAACTGTGGCTTAGACTCCTCAAAGTGTTTTGTCTCACAAGGCAAGAAATATACAGACCTTTTTTTTGTGAAGAAGATTCATATTTACACCAATGGGGGTGAAATAAAGTTCTTGAATAAATTCTTTAATTGCTTAATAATAGCTTAGTTTAAAAATGTCCGTATTGTACAAAAAATTTTAATCTTCTGCTAATAGTATCACAAAAATTATCCTTGTATATTCTGTGCTACACACACTCAGACCCTTCAGCTGAACAAAACAAACTCATGAATTACAAGTTTTCCCACTAGTAAACTCTGAAACTGACAGGGTCTTGCACTGCTATAAAAACTTCATATGACATCCAAGAATTACTTTGGCATTTCGTCAGAATCATGTGGCTTCTGGACCATCAAGAGGCAGGTTTCACACCTGAAGAGCACCTCCCTCAGCCCATATAATTTTTGCTTATCATTGAGTGAGAAACTCACTCCTTTCTGGCTAAAGCTAAAAAGGCAGTAAGGACCTGCATCCAAGTCCTTGTCAATTTAATAGAAAAATTCCCACTGGAATGAAGAGAGTGAAGAGGATCTAGCCCTGAGCAATTTACAATATGCCTCCTGATTTGTATTTTAAGCCTGGTAGATTGAATTCAAAGTATTTATTGTACATGTATTAGATATGTTTAAAATAATTTCAAGGCATAACTTTGATTAAGGTATTGGAAATATATGAAAGCAAAAGTAAAGTTATGATATAAAGCATGCACCTATTTATTTCAGTATATTCATGTGCACTCACTGATAATACTTTTCTGAAGTTTCCAGACAGGCTTTAATAGAAAACAGTGATAAATGCCCCTTACTAGACACTCTCCACTGATCTCATACTAAAAAAATTACAAAACACCAAGATACAAATTTACACCTCCAGTTTAACTTTTGCTTAAGACAACCAGATGTTGGAGTTTCAGTTCACATAGGTTTCTTTCCCACCAAATGTTTCTGAATGGCAATAGCAAACAAAACTAAAGCAAGTCAGAATGTTTCTGTTTTCAGATGAGATATGTCTGATTAGGAAATTCTGAAGTTACTACCAAAGGCTTTTATTGTAAACATTTTAACTAGTGTTGGTAAATGCTTCTTATGCTAAACTAAAAGAAATCTGTAGAGAAACAATGCAATCTTGCTTCTATAAACAGGAACAATATGTGACAAAGTTGGATAAATGTCACTCCTAAATTATATTTGACACTGATGTCTGAATATGCAGTTTCATTGGCAATATCAATTGCAAGAATGATCAACTCTCAGTCGACCTTGAAATTGCTCAAGGTGGATCTCTACAAATCTATAAGGCCCAATTCCCAGAATCCTTAAAGAGCATGTGATGTCATCATAAAACCACTTCCAATGATTTTTGAACACTCTTGGAAATCCATAGAGGTCCCAACTGACTGGAAGCTGGCAAACATTGTCCAGATTTTCAAGAAGAGCAAGAAGGAGGAGACCAGAAACTACAGCCCTGTCAGTCTCACTTCAGTAGCTGGAAATGTTATGGAGAAGATTATTCCAAGAGATATTGAAGAACTCCTGAGATGCAATGTAGTCATTGGTCCAGCATAGGATCATGAGAGGAAAGTCCTGCTTATCAAACCTGATTTCCTTTTATGACAAGGTAACCCACTCAGGTGATCAAGGGCTTGGATTTCAGTAAAGCTTTCAGTACTGTTTCTCTCTGTATCCTTCTAGACAAGCTGCATAAACACACCACGGGTTGGGGGAGCAACTGGCTCATGGATTTGACACAAACAGTGAATGGAGTGACATCAGACTGGTGAAGACCACAAGGTTTTGGCAGTGGGGAGTCTGCAGAGGAGGCTTCTGTGAGAAGACACCAGAAGCTGACCCCCATGTTGGACAAAGCCATTTTCATTCAGCTGCAAAATGGACTCACCGCCAGCTAAAGCTGAGTCCAGCAGCAACAGAAGTATCAGAGGATTGTACTTTCTTCCTTGCTGTATATATTACCAGAGATCTCATGGTACCTCTCCATGTTTAATCTAATTATGTAAGACTTGAACTATTCTCAAATTATGGCTATTTTCAAATAAAATAGGAACTAAAAGGGGAAAGAAGTATTGGAAGTCACTACTATCTATAAATCTCATTTAAACAATGCACTGTTACTTATGTTGATACAGCTATGACTTTAAATTAAATGTATTTTACTAGTGATAACCCCTAAAATTGTAACAATACTTAAAGCATATCTAATTGGGGTGGAAGCACTTAAGTAGCTAAAATATGGCATTCCTAAATATTAATATAATCAAAGTCTTAAATAAATATATATTAGAAATGGAAAATATTAGTCCTGAGGATACTTTTGGGGCAATTGAAAAGCTGCTCCAAAATCATGTTTTTGTGTATGTGCAATGTAGCCTGAATGTTGCAGTATTCTCCACATGCAAGGCTTTTCTCTTCTTTCTGGTGTTACTGGGAAGCCACCCAAGGTGAGAGGGTTTATTCCCAAAGAAATTCAATAAACTCTTTTTGTCTTGAAGTTCTGTAGAGGAAATAATTTGGTGTTAACCATATTAGCAAAAAAAAAAAAAACAAAAACAAAAAAAAACCAACAAAAAAACCAAAAACACAAACAAAAACACAAACAAAACAAAACAACAAAAAAATTAAAACTCCACCAGGATGGAGGAAAAAATTATTAATCCTTGGGATATCTGGAACACTCTGAAGGGCAGATCATGGACTCTGTTAAGACCATAGTACCATCTACCAGCAGATGTCATGGTGCCTTATTCTAAGTAGTTTGTGTGCTTGAGACAGTTAACATCTTTAGGGTGGACTTTTTTCTCAAAAATTTTTCCATCCAGGCTAAGAGTAATTCTGCTGTGAGTAGACATGGTCCAGACTCTCTTTATAACTGGAAGGGAAACTGGGCATTTCTAGGACACATGCCATCAAAAAGAACTGGGATAAATCATTACACACAGATACCTTTTCTATCAGATACCAGACTTTAGGCAGCTGAGACAGATGTGTCCTTTCAGGCCAATATTCACGTTCTCTTTCTACATGTCAGCCTCACTCATGAACATTGTCCAGTGCAGGACAAAGTGTTGTCACCTGCTGTAGCCCAATTCACTGCCTACATGACAACTGTTTGATACTGCACAGGAAGGTGACCTGTAAATACACGCCGACGTAACTAGAAAATGTAGTGCCATACTCTTGCCTGAGATAAAGAACCATTCCCAAGCCACACCACTTCCTAGCTTCTAAGTGGTTTTAGGACTTTTGGAGCAGAGCATTTAAGACAATTGCTATGAACTAGAGCTGTGCATTTAAGCCATGTCATGAACTCCTGTAAATTTGCCCAGTAATCTCAACTATAGTTTCTTCATAATTTGTGCTGAGGTGCCAAAGCAAGTGGGTGTGACACCGGCCTCATTAATTTTGAAACAGCTTTAAATGTGGATATAAGTCCACAAAACAGAAAGGTGCGCCCAGTATGAAACTAAATTCTCTGAAGTGTTTTAGAGATCAACATGAAGGAATTTTACTTCAACATTTCTAGGGTCATATTAATTATTACCTTTTATCTCCTGCGCATCTCCTTAGGACATGCAAAATTGAGGAGTGTTGGCCCCTTTTTGGTGAGTTCAAACTTTGTAACTAGGTGGCATGCTGCCATGGGCATGTTTGCCTGCATAACTCTCTACCTTCCATTGATCAGTGATGTGACAGGAGGCGTCAGTGCAGCCAAATCTGCTTTTCCAAGGAAAACATTCCTTAAACTTATTACTAAATGTATATTTTGTCTGAACACAGTTTTGTAAGCTAAATAGAAGCAGAAATAGGCTTTCACTGCTTTTTGTAGAACAGATCTGGGGGAGGAGGGAGATATGGGGGCCATAGTTTCTAGATGATGATTCACCCTCTTTTTTAAAGGCATCGAAAATTGTTCCAGGATGTCTTCTTATACATTTCCTATTAGTATTTTAGTTAACTGTGTCCGTAATTAATTAAATAAATGAGAGGTTTTTTTAATTTTTACCCCCATTTTTTACTTCTTTCCTCAACCTAGCACATTGATATCATCCACAGGGAAGCAGATCCTTCCTCCTTACTCATACTGAAGGAGACATAGCTCTTCCAGGCCACGCATGCCAGCATTGTTTGAAATCTAGAGACTACAACAAAATGTGCTCTTACGTAACATATCTTGTTCTCTGTATCACCTTGTCATTGCCAACTTCATGCTGCAATCACTGATTAACTCAGGCCTAGCACGTGTCTGAAGTGAAGCCCAATGTGATGTCTGATCCTTAGCAATATTTCAGAGGGACCAGTTTTTTGCTTTTAGCTATGATTTACGTAAGTAAATGTGAAGATACTGTAAGATTCAAATAATATACTGTACATTAGACTCCTAGTTGCAGCCTTATCATGTTATCCTTTCCAATCTTGGCTCAAAATCCAGAGGGACTCTGGATCGCTTAATTAGTTAATTTCTATTTTGATTGGAAAGACAAAAGTAAAGCTTTTGGAAATGAATTCATCAATTCAAACTGCATAACATGCTTTATTGAAATGCAGTCTGCAATGTTCTTGAGTCAGCCTCACCACTGAATGTTGGGACTTATCTTAATTATGGTTGGTTGTAATACTGTACTTATATTAATAATGTTCTTATGTTAAAGAGATTTTTTTGACCTTTTGCAGTGCAGAAATCAATGAGAAGTTGATAAAGCCAAGTTCATTGCTGCCTAAAGTAAAGCAAGCCTGATTTGTTTACTTACCTAAGCCTTCATCTGTCAGACCCATTCTGAAATGATTTATAGACCTCTACCCAATGAAATCATTTAAAGTAGATTAGATTCAAGGAACAATCACCTCTAATATGACAAGCTGATGGAGGCTGACAGGTAACCAAGTTGCTCTGGATGGCAAACAAGTTCCTGAAATTCTGATTAAATTAAAATATTAATGGTACCACTGGGAAAATAAGATTGAATCATGTTAGGCGAATTCAGTATTAGAAACAAAATGCAAATAGAGAATCATTCTGTGTGAAGAAAGCCAGCTGAGGTACCAAGGGAAGTTACCTCCAGTAAACGAGAAAGCAGGAAGCGAATTCAAATGAAAAGCATTGTGTCAAGAGCTCACCTTCACCTTTCTGAGGTCTCTAAAACAACAAGGCCTAACAGGCTCTGAGGTTGGTCTGAACACTTTTGAGAGGTTACATATTTATTTGGACTTGCAGCCTAGTACTAATGAACAACTCCTGCTTTCCTAAGGTTATAAGGTTATTCTTTGAAGCCCTAATCCATGATTTTTTTCCTCTTTTTTCATGTTTGCTTAGTTTCTGTTTTCAATCCTGTACATTAAGTGGCTCTGGCTGCACTATAATTGCTATATAACTAAATGTATTGACACTGCCTGCTTTGGGATCTGTATTAATTTTGACATACAGGGTAATTAAATGTGCTATGTGTCTCACGTGCATTAAAGGAACAATAGATGCCTTATCTGCCAGACACGCTGAAGTGTGCAATTACAACATGTTAAAAGCAGTTGTTTTTTGCTTCACAACACCTTTTATTAAGGTTCTTTTAAATATCTTTAGATGTTATTTAATGGCTGTGAAGTAAAAACTATCCATCACAAGTAACACTGATGGGATTTATCTCACCTCAATTTAGACAGGATAGACATCTTCATCTGAACTAATTGCCTAACCCCCCTGTTTCAGTCAGCAGAGAGAAAGAGCTGCTCATAGATTGCCAGTCATCTGGTCTGATTTTTAAAGTTGCATTTGGATTTAATAACCTGCAACCTGAACACACCCTCCCCACACAGTATTCTGTATCTTTACAGGAGGAAGAAGCTTGGTAGAGGGAGCAGGAAACACCTAGAGGAAACACTGCACCCACAGTGCCTCTAAATAGCAAAGTGACAATCTAGTTTCAGAGTACAGAGATCTGAAGGCACTATATAAACTATGGGGGCAATGGTCAGTCCAGTGAGATCCACAGTTAGGGGAAGAAGGTCATTAACAGGAAAATAAACCAGCAGCAGCGAGGGAGAGCCTCCTAGGTACCCTTATCTACTGGGATGGTTACTTTTTACAGAAAAAAAATAAATTGTGCAGTATGGAAGCAGTGGAAGGAAGGACAGGACATGGATAAAGCACTGAATGTGGTGAAATAAAAATGAGAAACCTAAAGTTTTTTATCATCTCAGAGAGGTGGGGGGTGAAAGGTCAAGAAGAGATGTTTCTGCCTTCAGGAGAATGTCCTAGGTAATGATCAGCTCTCAAAGGTGTTTGATGAGTTTTGTGACTGCAGCAAATTGAGGTGCTAGAGAAGTACTGGTCTGGGGACTTGGGCAGAAGAAAAGATTGCTTTTGTTTTCTGACCTGAAAGTAACAGGAGAGGAGGAATGTATTTACCTTTCAATGCCACTAACAATGACTATGTCAACACTCACATTACTAGATTAAAGCCTGTTTAATTCTAACTAGACTGTTAGGATTATTGTACTGTGAATTTACCAGTGGCAATACTAAACTGAAAACTAGCAGCAATCAAAAAAACCTGAAGCAGTTTGGTTGCGCCTCAGGGACCACCAGAACGAAATGCAGCTCAGGAGAAAGAAAAAGTGTTCCATTTATCTTCAGCACATTTCAAAATTAATAACCAGCTTGAAAACTAACATAGTGGACCTTGGAGAATGCCAGCAAAGACCATGATCTTGAGGTGACTTTTCCACTCATGTATTCTGGTCTGAAAAATCAGCCCATTAATATATATCTTTGAAATTATCTGCAGTTTCTCCCAGTTTGTAGATTCTATGGTAATAGAGAGGAAGTTTAACCTTAGCAATACTGGAGCCTTTGTGTTCTGACCACATGTGCCAGATGAAAAATAATAGTGTATAACCTATACTAAGAGCATTGCTAGGTAAAATCCTACCTACTCAGAAGATTAACTCATGTCATTAGGGAAAAGGATAGTAGAGCTCTCACAATGCACATTTTATATGTGTATCTTCCTCAGTGTCTGAAACAAATTCTCACACATCTGTGAATCATTATTTCTACAGTTCAACTACTTCTGTCTATACAATGTGGCTCTGAGACACAGGAAAATCTCCTGTGGCCAAGTGGCAAAAGTACCATGGGAAAATACTATTTTCTTACATTCACTGTTCAACCCATAATGATCTTGTTATTTTGTAGACTGTGATAGGACACTATACCAAGGTTTAAAAAGAATAGGCTCAAGTCTTCATTTCCTAATGATGTTAGAAATTACTTGTCTCTCAGATTTTCAGAATGTTTTAGCAAGCCATCATTTCATGAGCACTTTGAAAATTATTCCATGTCCTTAGGTACCAAAACAGAGATCAGGTTCTTTGAAGTTTTCATTTGAAAAACTTTTGACCTCTAGGTACATTTCACATTGTAGTAATGGAAGTGTGTCTGTAAGGTATTGTTTCTAGTCTTGTTATATCTCTGCCATTCAGGATATTAACTACTTAGTCATTAATTTCAGTCCTATCACTGTCTGACACATATGTCATACAGGACAACTCTAAAAGTCCAGTTTCTCTTAAGCTTCAAAACAAATACAGTGTAACATTTTGACAGCTAGCTTTGGTATCACTACACAATTAATCCAGAATTACATGAAAAGGAGCAAAACGTCTGTTATGCAAAATTCAGGGCAAACAGAAGTGCAAGCAGGAGCTAGAAAATTTGAGCATTTCTCCAATAAAAGCTCTAGCAAGAGGGTTGAATAAAGTTTCAGAGCAAAAAAATCAACACCCTTCATCCATAAGTGCAACCAGCAAAGGGAAATACAAATTTGAGAGAACTTAAGCTGGGTATTCATGCAAATTTCTGTTCAAAATTTAAACTTTCCCCTTGAATTTCCTTTTAAACCCTGAAAATTTTAATTTGACAGAAATATCACTATCTTGAGCACTCGCTATGAATGTGGCCATGTAAAAAATCCTTCCTTCTCCTTTCAAGAAGGTAGTATGCTGTATTGTAAAGCATTGACAATTTTCTCCTATATTTGTATTCTTCTTCTTCATTCTCACTCACTCTATTTCTTTCTCTACATAGATATATATATAATATATATATCTATACATGTAAACAGAGCAATGTGTATATATATTTCAGTATGTATCCATCTATCTGTGTATAGCATGGATATACCTTAATACCTACCTATTGTTCTACCTAACTGTAGTGGTAGATGTTTGTCTGAACTAAGATTATAATATTCCACAAATAACAGAAAACTGAAACTGTTATTTGTACTAAAAGCAATACACTCCAAAAGACCTGGTGGTCATGGCTAAATACATACCTTTTGTTTGCTGTAGATTTGATGGTTGTCTTATATGTAAGATCTTTATGTGCAATCATAGAATAATCAAGGGTGTATAATGTTTTTTTTCTGTCCAGTATACAGCACAGATTACTAGTATATGGTTTGCCACACGGTTCCTATCTTTTATGCACTCACCCCATGCATAGACTGAAAGCATTGAAAACATGTGAGTAGCTGTTGTTGACACTGGGTAAATATGGAATCCATAGATTGAATTTCAACATCAGCTATACAGGTCTGAATTTCTTTCAGCTTTGATTCTAATGGCCTAGTAATGTTTAAGCTATCAATATTAGCTTACATAACATTCAGGCTTTGAATCTGGGTAAGATTAAACTGCTTTCCATTCTAGCAGAAAATTTTTAGCTTTCTCCAAAATTCCAAATACTACCAGACTTCTTCAGGGAAATGTAAAGAGGGTTTTCATTTATAAACAAGTTCTGAATTTTGGCTACTTTTGTCAAAAACTCACTGTATGGTGCATTCCAAAGAAATAAGAGTCAAGCTTTAGTTCAAATGGTGCCTTTTTTTTTTCCTTTTTTTTTTCTTTTTTTTTTTTTTTTTGTCTAATCATGCCATCTTGTGATTTGCCTTGTCATTTATTCCTGGAATATCTGTGTTTTTCACATAAAAACTAAGAACTTTTGTTGAGCTTCTTTCGTTGTGGATTTTGGAGTTCAGCTTAAAGAGTGTTTGTTGACCAATCAGGCAAGGCTGATGGGAATCGATATTGGAGCTCTACAACTGCTTTCTGTGGAAAAGTCTCACTTAAATATGGAAGCTTCACAGCATTGCTTAAGACAGAAGGCCTATGGATCCATCTCGGCTTCTCTCTTATGACAGCTGGAATGGTGAATATGCCATCCCTGTTATCCAAATACTCCACCCTTAATTTTGTGAACTATCTCAGGAATTAAGACTTGATTTTAGTTGCAGCTAGTGAACCATAAATTCTTGTGAAAATTAAGACTGAGATTAGAACAAAGAGCTGGCGTCTAAAGATAACCGGTGAGTAAAAAATTTGAACAGAGCCATCAGGCATGAAGAAATGAGACAGGCTTTATCAGCTGTAGCCTTTTTCTTCAGTTTTATGTCCAAATCAGTGGTACAACTGTGGGCATACAGGCAAGAGATGATATGCTCACACACTGCAGCCAACTCATTGTCTGAAAGGAAAGGTCAAAGCTCCCTGTGGAAATAGATGGGGAGATATGTTCTTGGTAATTGGTACTTCCTTGTTGTTCAAAAACAACAAGTTCTCAGCAGGACTTTGAGATTTTGGGTGATACTGCCAAGTTAATGAGAGTTGGAGACAGCACCTCAAGCAATTTCTGCGCTGACTCAGTACTGCTTCGCCACATTCTGACAGAGGGCTACCCTCCATCTCCCTGTGCCATCCTCAAAAGCATAATACTAGGGTAACAGTGAGGCTTGTTTCTTGCAGAATTTGAGGTTAAATTCAATTACTTCAATATTATTAAGGAATTTTGATTGCAAAATCTTTGGCAGTTCAAAATTTTAAAAAATACAGTAATGGTTCAAATTTGAAAAGAATGATTCTCCTCAGTTTAAAATTAACAAACAAATTAACATCTCTAAACATGTGTTTTTAATTCTTTTATATGTGTTATGGTTAGTGGAGGAGATGGAGATTCCTCAAAGAATAAGAGGACTCTCTCATTAGAAAGTTTCTCAGTGCCTGTTGCACATTAGTATCCTAAAAAATTATGTGTTTAAGACAGAGCTGTGAATAAATTTGTACAAATTCCAGAAAAACTGTTTATACACTCAATTTTAGATTTTCTCTTATTTTCTCTGTTGGGTGCTTTATGAGTGCTTTACTCCAAACCTTTATTTTTTCGGTGCTTTCATGAATCATGCTGATAATTCTATTTTACCTCAGAACCTCTACTGCAACATTTGGTGGTATTCAAATTATTTGCAAATATTTTGTTATATATAGCATTATACATTGCTATTTCAGTGTAAGTGTAATTTCTATACAAACAGTTTAACAAGTGCATAATTCAGAGACATAACTAGAACAGCTAAGGTTAAGCTGTTGATTGCAAAAACCTACAGTTGGATATTTCAGCAAGACTCTGTAGCAAAATAAAATTAAATCCCTTTTTCGCATTAGTTAACCAAATTGTAAGTTTAGCTATATTTATCTTTAAAGCAAGCCCTAATCTAGTTGCCATATTAGTACAGGTCTGTGTGGAAAAACAACTTCCTTAGAAAATGAGAATATGACCTTTAATTTGTAAACAATACTCAACTTTATTCCTAGTCTTCGACTTGTACGGTGTAGAATGACTGATTCTTATCTAACTGAATTCACTTAAATTTTGTGGTTTCATACACAACATGATGATTTTGTTATGATTTTGATGATTTTGTTATGTTACAATTGCTAAGGAATATCACCCCACAGGAGTTAGATGTCGTATGAGTCAGATTCTGCTGCTACTATCTATAATGATTTATTAAAAAATATTTATTTCTGGAATTATTGATTGATCTTTGTAGAGATTCTTGTCTTCATTAACCCATTTCTTAAGATAAATAAACTTTTATGTGTTCTTTCCTCTCTCTGTGGAGGTGGGATACTTTCAGTCATGCAAGCATATCTTGATGATTTCTTTCAAATATGTATTGCCTTTTTATACAGCATTTGCTTCTAACTCTGTCATGAGGGAACAACTGTTGCTGTCTTCTAGCTGGTATGATCTGTTCCCAAAGCAAGCTGGTTTTCTGATAACATTGACACTGACTGTAATTGTGTGTCATGTCATCATTTGCTCATTACTACTCTTTCTAATGATGGGTGTCTTCCAGACACACACCCAAGAAAGCAGGAGAACTGATCCAACTGACATGCATGGCCAGATACTGCATTTCTGCAGGCAGCCTGGGGCTTTTTTCAGTACCCATCTCTCCACTACTCCCAGCTGGTGTTGCTCAATAAACTGTGAGCTCTAAAACTACCTCCTAGGTTAGTTCCTTCTCTGTTGCCCTTAATCATACAGTGTCAGTGTGGACATGGGGATGTGGCATCACTGCAGCCCTCACTGAAGGGACTCTTGACCTGGGCGCAGAGCACTGGGCCTCAGGGATTGCCAGGCCTGAAACAGATGAGAGCCCCAGGGAGACAGGCATCCTCCTGTGGCAGGGCTGACACTCTCTCCCCATGGAAAGGTGGACTGGCGTGACTGGTTCAGAACAGCTGACTGAGGTCATTGACAGTGGCCCCGATTCTGTGTCCAGTTGGTCTGCTGAGGATGACAGCAGTGAAAGGGCTCTTTGCAGGAGTCTTTCAGCCCAGTGTTGGTACCTGACACCCAGCCTGTGCACACACTAGCACTGCCCCTCAGTGCACTGCCCTCCAGAGTGAGGGAGGCATAACTTCACAGAATAGCTGAGGTTGGAAGGGATCTTCCCCAAAGTCTGTGGAGAGCTACCAGACTCTGTAGGCAAGTCCTGTCCCATAGGTGGTTAATTAAACCAAGTGGTTAATTAAGTTGTGTTGCATTGCTCTGCCATGAACCCAAACAGCCACCCACTACTTGTCCATCAGTCCCAGACTAACAGCTGAATCTCATGCCTCACATCCTGTTTGTGCTGCAAGTGTATTTTCTGTTATTCAAACTATTGAAGGTTGGTTATTGTGATCTTACCATGAATTTATGATTTTCTCTTTTCCTTTTTAAATTACACTTTGCATTCAGAAAAACCAGATGTGATTTGAGTGGGGTTCAGATAAAAAAGTTGGGTGCATCACAGTTATCTTCAAATTCTAGTCTACAGACATTTTTGCACTTGCCTGGTGCTTATTGCGAGTGCAAAGTAGAATAGTCTCTAGGCTTCATTGCAATATAAACATCAAATTCTATTATCAGCAGCCTCAGCATGGTTTTACATTATAAAATATAGACTATAGCTGCAATAATAACTGTAGAAACATAGAATGTATAAGCAATAAACATAAACATAACTGAGGATGCAGCTATTATATCCATCTCTGCAGAATTCAAATCAGTTTCCTACCAACTTTGTCCATTGTTTTCCATGACCCTGTACCTGATCTTCTGCAATGGCTCCATTCATCATAATGAGTCCAAATGTCCTGGAAATATCTTCTTGTCCAGATGGGGAACATTTGTTAAGCAGCAGGTATATGAAATACATATATTTGTATATTTATGTGTATGCTGAAAGGTAAAATATTCATAACCCACTGAAGAAAGCTTAGGCCTTTCTTAAATAGGGTAGCTTTAATGAAAATAACTGTGATATGAACTTTGCTTCCAGCTTCCTTTGGTAGATTAAAGGAAAAGCATAGACATAAATATATTAACATGTTATTAATGTTTATTGTTGAAATATGTATATATGAGATGTGCCCCTTCATACATTATGTAATGTCTAAATTACTCAAATGTGGGGGAGTTTAATAAGAACCCCACGTTTTCATCTTTTTATGTAATTTTGCTACATTCTAAATTAAGCAAGCAAAAGCCACTACTTTTATTCATTTTAAAAATTGCTTTACATGTGAAAGCAGGTGAATAGTAACACAATGAAAATATTGTAGGTAGCATTGCATTACAATTGTTGATTTTTTTTCTTAATAAAGCAGGATGAATGGAGAACTGAAGAAAATCAATGATGAAAAATGGGACAAATATCTAACAGAAGAGAAATACGTAGGTTGATTAACAGTAAATCTGTGATTAAAATATGCTGCCTGTAGAAGGTAAATTATTTTTTGTCAATATATTATTTTTTTTTAATCACTTTATCCCAAGCAGTACATTTATTGAGCTATAGCAGTGATTGCTGGATTGATGACAGAAGCTTAGCCAAGCTCTGGACAAGAGTTGAAGGAGATATCTGGAATGTTGGAGAATAGAACTGAAAAAACAAAATGCTGTCTTGAAGCTGGTTGAAGTCAAGTAGGATGACTCTGGCCAGATGCCAGGCACCCACCAAAGGTGCTCTCTCACTAACCCCCATACCAGATGGGGGAGAGAAAATATAACAAAGAGTTCATGAGTTGAGACAGGACCAGAAGAGATCACTCACCAAATACCATCACAGGCAAAACAGGCTCAGTTTAGAGATACAAAGTTAATTTATTACTAACAAAATCATAGCAGGATAATGAGAAGTAAAATAAGGCCTTAAAAAGGCCTTCCCCCTACCCCTCCCTCTTTCCAGCTCTACCTCCTGCCCCAGTGGCACAAGGAGGGAGGGAACGGGGGTCATGGTCAATTCATCTCCCGTGGCTTCTCCCGCTGCTCAGGGAGAGGAGTCCTTCCCCTGCTGCACCGTGGGGTCCCTCCCACGGGACACAGTTCTCCGTGACCTTCTCCAGCGTGGCTCCAATCTCAGGAGCAGCAGCTCCCTGTGAACTGCTGCCGTGTGAGTCCATCCCACGGGCACACAGTCCTCCCAAAGCTGCTGCAGCAGGGAGAGGGTCACTCTTCCACAGGGTGCCGTCCTCCAAGGACAGGCTGCTCCAGCTGGGAGCAGGGCCCCTGGCCTTGGCTCTCCCACGGGTTTACAGCCTCCTCTCAGGCATCCTCCTGCTGCAGGGTGGGGCTCCTCCACGGGCTGCAGATGGATCTCTGCATCCCCATGGACCTCCGTGGGCTGCAGGGGCACAGCTGCTTCACCACGGTCCTCACCACGGCCTGCAGAGGAATCGGGGCTCCAGTGCCTGGAGCACCTCCTGCCCCTCCTTCTCTGACCCTGGTGCCTGCAGAGTTGTTCTCCTCACATGTTCTCACCCTGCTCTTCTCTGGCTGCAAATAGTACTGAGCAACAACTTTTTGTTTCTCCTTCTTCTCAAATATGTTACCACTGTTTGTAATTGGCCAGAATTGGCCAGCAGCGTGTCCATCTTTGGAGCCAAGAAGGATTGGATCTGCAGGATATGGAGGAAGCTTCTGGAAGCTTCTCACAGAAACCACTTCTGTAGCCCTCCCCCTACCCCCCCAGCTGTCCCACTACCAAAAAGCCAGCCATGCAAACCTAATACAGACGCTCATGCTGCATGAAGCACACTAAAAATTTTCTTTGATGGCCACTTCAGACTTTGGAGCACTCTGGAACCACTCTTAGGAAATTTTAAGCACGTCAACCAGTATTATTGTTTAATTATTATTTAATTATTGTTTTGGTAGAGATCTTTCAAGTAGCAGTAGACCTGACAAAACATATGCTTCTCACAACACTGGGAAGGATGAGAAAAGGGAATATTAGTAAATTTAACACATATAAATATGTGTCCATTCTTTCTTATTAAATTGATTTCTAGCTATAAACATTTAGTAACTTCACAGAAGAGCTGTTGCAAATAAAACTGACTCTGTTGTGACAGATAATTTACATACCAACTAATGTGGGAACTCAAATCAGACAGTGTTTGGCCATTGGTTTCAGTGAAACCACAAAGGTGCTTTTGTACCTCCTCCTGCTGCCTCCAATTCTGGCCTTGGGAAAGGGGAGTGGATACCCACAGGAAACCAAAATGAGATTCAAGATGTCTCATCTCAGTGTTATAAAGACTCTTTTGCTAATTTGAAACCCACACTTTCTAAGAAAAAACTAGTTATTTTGGTATCAAAACTCTAGATGCAAAACTCAGTCTTTGGATTCACATTGTAGTTCTCCTATTGATTTCAGAGATAGTACAGGCCGTGTTAATTGTACAGAATAGTCAGAATACACTTCAGGCCAAAAAAATAATTTAGTTATAACATAAGTTAAAATTTATTGCTTTTACAATCTGTCATGATTTCAGAAATGTGGTTTGTGCTACGTCTTCCAAACTTGGCCTAATCACTAGGCTAATGCAAGAACCAGGAATTTTTTTTCAAGTCATAATGTAGTTTGTTTCTAATTCTTGTCTGAGTCACTGTCCTTAAACCACCTGACATGAATCAAGTGACAAACTCAAGGTAGCATCTGAAAAAAAAAATGGAAAAGCAAAGTTGCCTACGAAAAAAATCCCCTCTGATTTTAGTGAAGTCACTCAAAGCATTTAGACAAGACTTCCTCCTTCTTTTTCTTTTTCTGGAATATAATCAGCTAGTGGAGTTATGTCCTCTTCTGCTGGGGTGGTTCTGTGGAAGTTTGATGTCTCAGATCAAAGGAAACCGAAGGTATAGAATTAGCTAATATTTTAAAAATAAATATCAGTAGAACTTTTTAATTATTGTAAGAAGTTGTTTCACTTAGGATTTATTATAAAGTCTTAGACTAGTGATCTTTTCATTTCTGTGTCACATACCCCCCCATGTCTATTAATCTCAAGGCTCAAACACTCTCACTGTTAAGCTCCTGCTAAGACAATTGGATGACTGGAGGATATTGGTTGGGAATATTGTGAAATGTTTCAGCCATCTTTTTTCTCTACAGTGCCAGAATAAATTTTGTTCTGCTATCAGACTGCCTAAATGTTCATCTTGAGGGTGGTGGGGTGGTGGCACATACAGATATGACTATATCATATCTGTGAAGGCAAAAATGTCACATGAATGTATAGTGGAATCTGAAAACCATACAGGATTATGAGTGAAGTGATTTCAGTGGCTGCTGAGGGATAGAGAAAGGTGTGGAGGGGAAGACTGAGGATGATGCACAGCTCTTAGCTGTCCATGAGAATGGACAGTACCTTAAGTCTATTTCCTCTGGTTAAAATCATCATGGCACAAGGGATGAAGTTAAAAATGGTGCTTCCATTCCCCTCTGGTTTGTGTATTTCTTCACAACTCAGGTACTATCTCCCAGGGCAGCTGTGCCTTGAGGAGCCTCATCCCAGCTTTAGGTGGCACTTCTTTAGCAACTTAGGACAGGGACCTTGGCTCTGAAACTCAGTATGTGGGAAAGCAAACAAGCAGGATTAATGTAGGTTCTCTTTCATATGAACCCAGAGCAAGCAAACCTTACTGGCAGGAAGGGTTCCTCAGTGTGAAAGAATATAAGAGAAATTTCAATAATCTTCACTGTGCACAAGAGTTTACAAGGCCTACAAAAGAAGAAGGGAAAGAGCAAGAAGTTGCCAGACTAGCTGAAAAGAGAGATTGCTCAAAGATACCACTAAAAAAAAAAATACCTGCACAATAATTAATTAAGCTTCAAAATGTCCCTCTGAGGTAGGTAAGTATTATTAAACTAGAATATACAGAATTAATTAAGGTTTGAAGGGAAAAGAAAGGGCAGGGGAAAAAAAAAAACGCTGAACAAATTAATGCTAGCCGAAGGGGTAAGGAGAATAAGACTCCTACAGACAGAATCAAGGAAGAAACATATCGTAGGAAGAAAACATACTCATTAATAATGGAGCCATTATTGGAACTGATTGCCAATGTTTTCTTCATTATTGGAACTGATTGCCAATGGCTCCCTAAGGGAGGGCAAAGATGCCAGACTCTTTGCAGGGAGCAGGAGGAGGGAAGGACATTACCTCTTTGCTTAGCTTATCTTTTCCTTTATGCTGACATTGTGCCAGGCAATCACCTCATTTTCAGACTTTCTTG
Source organism: Phainopepla nitens (assembly GCA_013400175.1). Classification (NCBI taxonomy): domain Eukaryota; kingdom Metazoa; phylum Chordata; class Aves; order Passeriformes; family Bombycillidae; genus Phainopepla; species Phainopepla nitens. Next base: position 134,202 of record VXBQ01016162.1, read on the forward strand.
GGGAAGTGTCTTAAGGAAGGCTGTAGAGATGCAGGTTCAGGACACCTGCCCAATGTCTCTGGGACTCTCTCCCTTGGTGTCAAGACTCATCCCCATAGCACAATATTAAACACTTTCATGGAGTTTCATGGATAGTGCCAATCTAATTCTATTAGCTATCACTGCCAATAAGGAAATTGCCACACACATATCTCTTTGAATTCCAAAGATAAGCTATTTCATCAAGTCATGGAAGTCCAAGCCTCCCTATTTAAAAAACAAACAAACAAACAAACAAACAAACGCCCCCCAAACAAACAAACAAACAAACAAAACCAACAAAACAACCCCAACCCTTAAATCCCTAAATCCTATATTGGGTTTTCTTGGTAAAAGGAGACAGACCCAATATAACTGTCACATAACATCCTGAAAAAGGAAAAACAAAATAGTATGCTGATTCTAAATAAATGTGATGGACCTAGCTGTAATGGAGTTATTTTTCTTCATAGAAGCCTGTAGGCTTCTATGTGTGACTAGAGCAGTCTTGATAAGATACTACTAAGGAGCTGTGCTTGCTTAATACTGGAGTTTTCTTCATACACTGCTTCTCCCAGAAGGCTGGGGATGGGCAAGAGCTATGAAATCTGAGGTCTAAATAAAACAGTGGACAGGTACTTGTTGAAGATGGCCATCTGGCTAATAGCCATGAAGAAAAAGCAGAGGCATTCAAATGCATTTTTTGCCCCAGTCTTCAATAATACTGATATACACTGGGCTGCTCAGTCCCCTGAGTCAGAGGTCCGTGAGTCTAACAGTGATTTTCCATTTGTGGACAATGAAATTGTAAGGGGCCAATTCTATCAGCTGAATGTTCAGGAGTCCATGGAGCCTAATGAGAATCATCCCAGAGTACTGAAGAAGCCAGCTGATGTTGTGGCAGAACCCTTCTTGGTCATCTACCAAAGGTCTTGGGAATCTGAGAAGGTCCCTGCTGGCTGGCAGCTTGTCAATGTTATTCCAGTTTAGAGAAAGAGCTTAAAGAAAGACACAGAGAAACACAGACCTGTTAGTCTAACCTCAGATCCTGGAAAAAATACAGAGAAGATTATACTGGGTGCTGTTGAAAGGCACTTGAAGAGCAATACAATCACCAGGCACAGCCAGCAGGTGTTCAGAGTGGGAAAGTCCTGTTTAACTCATTTGATATCCTTCTATGATAAAGTCACCCTCCTCATGGATGAAGGGAAGGTAGTGAATGTAGTTTTTCTGGATCCTAGGAAGGCTTTTGATACTGTTCCTCACAGCATGGACAAGGTGTCCAGCTGTGGGATGAGCAGGTTTACAGTGCATTGGGTGAAGACCTGGCTGAAGGCAGAGCCCAGAGGGCTGCAGTGAACGGGGTTACAGCTGACTGGCAACTGGTCTCCAGCTGACTCTGGCTTTGTCCAATTTAGAGAAAAGGAGGCTGAGGGGTGACCTCAGTTTCTCTATAGCTTTGTGAGATTCAGAAGTAGAAAGTGAGGTGCTGGCCTCCTCTCCTAGGGATGCAATAGCAGGACTTGTGGGAATGGTTCAAAGCTGTATTAGGGGAGGTTAGACTGGATATTAGGAAGCATTTCATTACTGAGGCAGTGGTCAAACACTGGAGCAGACTCCCTAGAGAACTTATTGGTGCCCCAAACCCATCAGTGTATAGGAGGCCTTTGGACAATGCCCTTAATAACTTTTTGTCAGCCCTGAAATAGCCAGGCGCCTGGACTGAGTGTTCATTGTAGGTCCCTCCGAACAGATATATTCTAGTCTAGTCTAGTCAGCCTAGTCTATTTTTTTCCTTACAAATTGTCCTAAAGCCAAAATATTCTCATGAATATGTTTGCAGCTCAGAGTTGTTTGACACACTTGTTCAAACAAATAGCAGCTCATTTTTTCGCAAGCAGTTTGCTGCAAATGCTCATTTAGGGAATTCATTATTCGCAAATCATGTTTTGATGTTTGTAATCATTCACCTACTTACGCACTGAGATGCCACAATGATAATTAGGAAGATATTGTTTCTTTTCCCCAACTGGATGACCTAACATGAATAGACAGAAGTGGTGCCTCAGCAAATCACTGGGGCTCATTATTCTCTCAGGGAACATGTGGAGAAAGAAAGAAAGATGTGAAGTACTCTGAGTAAAGTAGAATTGCATGTTTGTTGGGTTTTCATACTTGTCTGCATTCTCAAATAAGTTAAAACAAAATTTAAAAGTTTTAAAATTTCAAGAAATATGTAAGAGCTGTTTAGATTATTTTCAACTATGAAATATGTTTTTTTCTATTACAGTCTAATTGTAATCATGGAAAGTGTCAGCCAGGGTTTGGCTGTATAAGTACAGCTTTCCAAAAGATCCAGGCAACTCTAATACTTCTTTTGATTGCCTGAAATTCTCTGGGGAATGAAAATGCATTAAATACATTCTTTTTTTTTTTTTTCATTTTTAAACATCAATACCCTTGCAGGTAACAAAAATTTGTGAACAGAAATCTTGATTATTGATATCAGAATAGTTGCACTAGAGCTCCTATAGCTTGTACTGTCAGATCTTTATAAATTTGCAGAATCCTAAAGGACAAATAGTTGTGGCTTGTATAGGATACATATGAGGAAGAGGATAGAGTAATAACATATGTTTTTGGTCTAAGGGAGTGAAGAAGTTGATTCCTTCTTTTTATAAATTAAATCTTTTTGTTAACTAAAGAAAATGAGGATGTTTCTGCTTTCTGTTACCCAAAAGATCATTCAACCCCCAAGGAAGATAGCACTCCTAGCCACAAAACAAACACATTTTTTAGAGTCTAAAACCAGCTACTTTTAACATCTGTATTCTTCTTTGAATTTCTATTTTATTTTAGAAAATGCATCTATAAGTCAGTTCTTGTTAATGCTGATTTTTCACAGCATTAGTAAGGAGTTGAAAGTTGTAAATACCCTTCATAGAGTTTATTGTAGAACAGAGAAGCATACACTTGAGACAGAGAAACAAAAATACTTCATTCTCAAATAATAAGAGTCGTCATACAAGAAAACCAAGTGGTGTAATTATGGTCTTTATTTCAGGGAAGGAACTTCGTAAGTTATTCCTGGTTTACTGAGGTCTGATTTTGAAAGAAGGAAAGGATGTTCTTTTTAGAAGTGAGGAGATGAGCATGGATGTGTTATCAGAGCCATAAGCCATGTCATAAAAAGCTTACTTTCTTCCATTCATTCTTCAGAAAACTCCCAGTTTCAGCATTTGTGAAGTTATTTCTGGAAAATACTTTTTGCATTCATATACTAAAGATTTCAAAGAAAAAAAACAACACTGGAAAATATTCTGCAGAAGCTGTTGGTTACTTTGGTCTAGCTGATGTTTCCAGGAAAGAACGCAAATTGTGGCTGTATCTTAAAAACTGGATATTAGCAGTTTCTCTTTGAAAATTCTAGTTGCAGATCTTTGTACATTTCTGGCAGTGTTTGCCTAACACCCTTATAATTTCAGTAATGATGTGTGTTAGGGGCAGTTCTAAAGGATCCTGTAGAGTGCTGCAGCTGATTCTTAGCAAGTCTTTTAAGAAAAAAGAGCTTCATAATAACTTCAGTAATATTCATATTAGTATAGAAATATTTATGCAGCTATTTTTAGTCTTATTACTTGCAGAAACATATAATAACTTTTGGAAATTCTGTTAAGAAAAATAAACCTTCAGTGACTTTTCAGTTCCTATAGTGACTCTTTGAGATTAATTAAGCTGAAAATAATTTTTTTTTTAACCAGCTGGCTCACATAGAAAAAATCTATTTTGGCACTTAAACCAGGATTCCAAATCTTATTAAACTCTGAAACTAAAATGAGGTTACAGGAAACAGTCTGGTTAAAACAGCTAATAGAAAGAGGTAAAACTAACTTTGAAAATATTTCTGAGGTTTTCCTCCTCCTTGGAAAAGGCAGTTGGAGTAGACTGTGTATGCTCTTGACATTCTGCACATTCACAATATCTGAGACAAACCCAGGAAAGCGGTGAGCCAGAGGAAGCATAAGGAAGAACATATCCCTATCAGATGCAGACAAGCCTGAAGGAAGTACATATTCCTCTTTCTATGAAATCATGAAGGCTAACTGAAGTCTTTATGACTCTTAATTGCACAAGCAATGATTTCTGGGCCTCTCCATAACAGGACTGTTCATTTTTCTGACAAGCAACCACTGGGCAACTTAGGCAGAAAAAGGTGAGCAGTAGGAGGATTAACTGTTAGTGATTCTTCTGCAGTGTGACGATGGCACTGAAAAGCTTTCAGAAAAATTAAGTTGTGAATTTTAATAGAAATGTAATGTATTTATTTTTGTTTGATTTGTTTTGTATTTCTTTTTCTTTAATGGACCACAGTGATACTGAAATTTAAAATTCTTATGGTGTTTGTTTATACAGTGTGTCCAACAGGACAGAGTAAAGAATAAAGGATGGTAACAGGAACAGAGTGGGTTTCCGTTTGATTTTAGTTTGTTATTTAGTTTGTAACATATATGTGAATGTCAATCTCAAGGTAGCTCTGAACAGATGTAATCTGAGTGCCTGAATTAAACAGTCTCTTTTCTTTCTGTTCCAGAGGAAATGTGTGAAGGTATCTTTCTGCTCTAAGAGTTTTAGAAGACCAGAAGCCAACATGATCATTTAGGAAGAAGTCCATGGCTTGCCTTTTGCAATATTTCCACCCTGCTCCTCTTCTACAGACAAATAAAAATTATGCTAAATTTTTAGTCTCTTTGTCACTTTAATCTACTTTCCTTTTTTTTTTTCCTTTGTGGCCTTGATTACATGTGGTAATTCTTATTTATGCTTCTAAAATGAGTTTTCGGAAATATTTTGTGAACTTTGTGCTAACATCCCACAGACACAGACATGCCTCACAGATTTGAAAACAAAACTAAACAATGTCCAGGTTTCCAAGTTTCTTTATATAAAGTTTACCCTTACATAAAAGTATAGTCTGTAGAGAAAAGAAAGAAAGTCAAAAACTATGTAAATATTAGTGAACAGTGTTATGCTACACAAATTGTACTCAGTCATCAATTACATTATTTTTTGCCCAGCTATAATTGCTTTATCTCTAATAAAATAAAAGTTCTCCACAGAGATAATCAGAGACTGCTGTATGAACAGTTACCATAAATTTTGCATGTGTAACTTTATTTTATTTGAGTAGATTGCATATTGTGTTCTTATTTTCCTTTCTTACCTCTCTAATATCAATATAAAGGGGTGTAAATTCAGTCAGGTCCCTGATTATCATTGATAGAACACAATAAAATAAACAGAAGTGAGATAAAATAAAACAAATGCCCAGATGATGCTATGGCAAACAAGAGACACAGGACAAATCCATAACTTCTCAAGAAATGTAATTTAGAAAGTAAATGGCAAATAATATCTCTTGGATTCTCACATGCCAAGGACATATAAATATAGTAAACTCAAAATTAAGGCTACTGTAATTAGGAAGAAAAAAATGAGCAGCCTGAGAGGCTGAGCAGAAATGAAAAGACAAGAATCTCCAAGCAAAATAGAAAAATTCCCCTTGCCTTGCCAATGGAAGCTGGGCCAAAGAGGTCATGAGCAAGACATAAGTTTTCACATACGTAATCTTGTATTCTTTCGCTACTCTGTTTCATTTAACCTGCCAATAAATCCATGTATCCTGGATTACTGAAATGATCTAGGGTGTTGCTTTTAATCACTGTTCATACACCTGCACCCACTTATGTAACACCAGGAAAGATAACCAAAGTTCAGCTCTGAGCGGAGCACAGTGTTTGGTGACTGGAATACTCGAGACAATAAAGGAAGCAGAGAGTTAGAGCCAATCAACTGAAAACAATAAGGGAGAAGGACTTGTATTTTCCCCCTTCTTCAGCACTACTCCTTTAAAACAGACACTAAAGAAAAGTTTTCTCCACTAAAATCCCAGCCACAGGATCCTTTGCAAGAATAAGCACCTGCCATTCTTCTCTGATAGCAGAGAGACAAGACCACTTTTCTTTCTTTTTTGAAGTAAGCTAGAAGCTGCTTTCTTGGGACACAGCTTTAACTGCCTTCTCAGCTAAGCAGTTTCAGGAATTCATGACTTCCATTCATTCATTCACGTTTTTACTCCTATAATAACACCCTACCTAGGAAAAAGATTCTGGGATGTTCCTCCCAAAGCTCACCTATCTTCTCGTAGGAATGGGTAGCTAGCAGTTGGTTCAACAGAGGGTTAGTAGAAATGCCTGAAATGTGGACCTCACTTCCAACTGTTTAACTGGAAATCCACCATCTCAAAACCTGGCTTGATCTGTGACAGGTTTGTATTCTCTTAGAGTCTAAACTGCATCCAATTCGTACCTCGAAGTCTCTGTTTATTTTAAGACTCTGAAGAGGGATCTGGATGGGCTGGATTGATGAGTTGCAGCCAGTGGTATGAGTTTCAATAAGGTTAATTCCAAGTCCTGTACTTCAATGATAACAACGCCACACATCGCTAAAGGCTGAGGGAAGAGTAGCTGGAAAGCAGCACAGCAGAAAAGGACCTGGAGGTGCTGTTCAACAGCAGCTGAACATGAGGCAGTGTGTGCCCAGGTGGCCAAGAAGGCCAATAGTACCCTGGCCTGCATCAGCAGTAGTGTGGCCAGCAGGACCAGGACGGGGAGCTGTACTTGTGGCTGGTGAGGCCATACCTCGAGTGCTGTGTCCAGTCCTCGACTCCTCACTAAAGAAAGGCATTGAGGTGGTGGAACAAGTCCAGAGAAGAACAACAAAGATGAAGAGTCCAGGGAGAGAACCTTATGAGGAGCAGCTGAGGGAGCTGAGGGTGTTTAACCCTGCGAAAAGGAGGCCAGGGGTGACTTCATCACTCTCTACAACAACCTGAAAGGAGGCCAGCCTCTTCTCTCAGGCAACCAGCGACAGGACAAGAGGAAATAGCCTCAAGCTGTGCCATGGGAGGATTAGATTAAACATCAGGAAGGATTTTTTCACTGAAAGGTTTGTTAAGCTTTGGAATGGAATGCCCGGGGAAGTGGTGGAGTCACCATTCAAGTGAAGTGTTCAACAAATGACTGAACTTAGCATTTAGTGCTATGGTTTAGTTGGTCTAGTGGTATTCAGTCACAGGTTGACCTCAATGATCTTAGAGTTCTTTTCCAACCTTAATGAATCAATTCTATTCTAAAACACCAGTCTGATGAGGACTATCCCTTCCAGAACATCTGGTGATCAGATACATATACATAATATATAATATATTTATTAAAATACTGCATGGAAGTGAGGAGTAGTCAGGACTTGTGAGATGAGCAGGAATATCTCTGTTCACATGAAAGTCATTCAAACAAATAGCTGCTGCTGTTCTATTATTCACAAGCATTGAGTTGAACTGGTGTCTGGCCAATAGTGTGAAAATAGCTGTAGTCTTCAGTGTGCTGTCTCATATACAAAAAATGTACATATACCAAGTGAATTTATTTAAATACATTGGTATCCATTTTTAGTCATTGCTATCACTATTTTGTGACAGCCATTTGTCACAAATAATTTAGCAGATGCGTATGCGTTCTCTCAGCCCTAACTGTAGAGGACACATTAAGATCTTGGTAATAGCCTATGTGCCACAATTTTTGGGAACAAATCCATGCCTATGCCATATTATATTAAACAGTCTTCCATTAATAATGTTATATAATTAGTCACACCAACTCTCATAATAAGTTACTACAGTTGCAACAGCAGAAAGAGTGATAGAAAGGAGCCTTTCCTGACTTAAAAACATATTTTGGTTGCAGACAAAATGGTTAACTCCTAACTTGGACGCCAGAATTATATATTTGTTCTTATAAGCTGTCACATCTGGGAACAGTAAGCAAAGATGAACTGTTTCCTCAAAATACTGCCCTAATTTAGAAAACCGAAAATTGGGAAAATGAAATTTTTAGAAAGAAGTTCTACAAGAACTTTGTAAACTACCTATCCAGGGAAAATTTTAAGATTTCAAAAATGCTCATTTTCCACAAGTAGACAGAAAACAGAAACATTTTAAAATTTGAACCCAAACAAATAATGAAATGAAATGGAGAATTGTCAATAAAAGTTATCAAGATGCTCATTCAGAGAGATTTGAACTTGCTTCTTGCTTGTGGGAGGTAAAATCCCTTAATAGTTACTGTGAGGAAGTTCCTAACTTTCTTGAGCTTCTGAAGGTGAGGAACATTTCTTGACAAAAGTTCATCTGAAATAGTTACACATTCATTCAAAAAATTGACCATGTTGCTCAGCAATTCCCAAACACAAAAAGGCCTTGTTCAAGCTGAGCCTGAATCCCTGAGTACAGTAGGAAAGCACCATTTACTGCTAAGATCCAAAAAAAGCATGCAAAATCTCAGTGACTTATCCTGATGAAGATGACAGCATTAACAAAGAACACACTATATTATACATCATTGCCACCTTATTCTTCAGGAAAGTCCCATAAAGATATTAAAGAATTACTAAGACTACAAGAAAAAGGGAATCTGCAATTATTAATAAGGAGATTTGGGTCTATTTTCACTAATATTTCTTAATCTCCTTCCAATGTTTTGCTTGCAGGAGAGTAGGGCATTAGTGAAAAGCAATTAGCGCTTCCATTCTATAGCAGCATTGACAGATCCAGAAAAATGCAGATTTATATTGGAGAGTTATAGCATGTAGAGGCTAGCAATGTTCTCAAAGAATTGGTGAGCCAAATGAAGAGAGTGAGAAATGGATGGCATTCCAGACTTATGTCATATGTTTGTGCCACAGTGATCACCAATTATCCTTCCATTTCAAATCCAACATTGATCTCCCATAAATTTTCCCTGAAAATGTTTAGGCATAATGTACTGGGGTTTATTATACATTTATGTTTCTGTTTAACCAAAAATGCTAGTTCAGGAAAGGTACAGAAATTTTTCAGAATTGTATGTTCCCTGTATTTGCTACAATGGAGGAACAGTATCCAGAGGGAGAGGTTAATCCTGGGATACTTGTGTATATCACCTGTACGTCTAAATCAATGTATTATATAAAGCCAAAATTGAATAATTTTTCCTGTCAATTTGATTTTTTAAAGATTGCTCATAGGCAATTTGGCCTTATTTGACTTCAGCAACATTTAACCCTAGTAAGGCTACTCTGAGAGAGGAACCTGGGCAAAAGTAGTGGGATGTAAATATCTATCCCATTTGGTTTTGAGACTACTAGTGTTTACATAAAACTAGTTTGTGTTATTTGTTTCTTCTTCTCAGTCTTCTGGAAAAAGAAAAGAAGAAGCCGCAATAATGTTAAATTGCTCCAGAAGGAGTCTGAATTGCCAGATAAAGTACTGCATCATGGTGGTTGCTTCTTTAGTAAATAAAATAATAGTATTCATGTAGACTCATTATTTTCTAAAATGCTTGCACTGTGGCACCATGAAGAGAAGGGCGCTGAGAACTAGAGGCTCATGATATCTCTGTACTCTCTCAGCTGCTCTTTCTCTAATGCCTGCCCTAAGAAAGGATGTTCTTTTATTCCTATCTTTACTTGTAGATGTTCAATATTTAGTGACAATATAATGAACATCATACATTACAGACTAGCAGCCACATATGGTGCTGGAGAGCTTGGCTGAGGTTTGTTCCCTGAGGACTTTGACTGACCACTCTGCTAGCACTAACAAATGGTGGCATATTTCTGTGACTGGGATTTAAATCCTTGTGGGGCTGATCTAAGAACAGTAAACTCATTTTTAACAAGCGACCTAACTTACATTTGAATTCAGTCCTCCGGAAAACTAAATACCAGAACATTAAATTGCACCAGATTTCAGTCTATAAGGTAGGTTCTCAATGACAGACTGGTGATCAAAATCTAATTAGTCTGTTTAGTGAGCCTAGCATGTTCCATTTTGTTTGCTAAATCATGAAATTATACCTCAGATATTCTGCACTCCTGCAGCATGCCTTTTGAACACATACTGCTGTAGTTTGGGTAACCATTCTCACTAGACTTTGCTTAATAGACCTTATATTTTATGTTTTGAATGAACAACTCATACAGGGTTGAGCCAAGGGCTTAATCACTCTTAATACAATAAAGCAGCACTTTAAAATATTATTAACCTCATCTGTCTAGATTTGGAACTAATAGACCATTGTGTGTGTATTGTCTTTATCCCTGCCAGTTATGTACATATTTATTAATCCACTCTTCCAGAGGAAAAATTTCTAAAGGAAAACCAACAGTAACCTTCAAGTGAGCGGGCACAGGTTAGAAGGGCACTAATTAAATGTCAGACTTGACAGATTAAAATTATGAAATTTAAAATCACCATGGAGCTCTTTGTCATTGTCAAATTAGGAGTCAGTGTGATGAGGAGCATGGAAGTGAATGGTTTAATGGATTGAATGGGAATGTGGCTTAGCAGCAGCCTTTTCTTGAATTCAGATCAGCCTGTAGTTCAGATCAAAGGCTGCTAGTTCAATTTCACATTCAAAAAGAGTTGTAGCTTACCTGCATCAGTAATAGATGTGTATATATGTATGTAGGTTTAAAGAAAAAAAAATGAGAAGAAAAATTGAAGATGGATATGTTTCATGAAAAATAATTTTTGGAGATGATTCATGTATTTAGATTAGGATAGCAACATCTTTTTTTCTATTATTTGGTTATGAGGTGTTTAATGAGATTTTAAAGTCAAAGTGTTCATGAACTGCTCATTATTTCCTTTAGAAAGGAACTTTTCTGCTTAGAAAAGTGAAAGATAGGAAATGCTTAGTGCTGGATAGGTTATGTTAAAGGAAAGAAGACCAAATTCAAGTGAGCAGGCCACATCCTGACAATACTTGTACTAATTTACATTGGGAAAAATGCTGCTGACTTCAACAGCATTTGCACCATGAATTACGTTGAATAAAATGAAAAAGGGAATAAATAAAATGTCATGGATCAAAACACTGATTAGATGTAAGTTTGCTTTATGGAGAAATGCACTTAAGTTGTTGAAAATGATAGAAGTTTCATTTGCACACACACAAATATATGCACAGATGTACATGCCTAAATATTTATACATGTGAAAGCGTATGCAATGTCTTTCAGACATCAGTCATAGAAACTCTAATGATCTGATTTATGTAAATTAAATCAATAATGTGTGAAATTAAAATATTTCCCCTATTAGGTCATTATGTTCATAAAATTTGCAATACCCCTCAACTCCTTTCTTAAACAAATCAGAAAATTAATATATTGCCATTCTGAAAAAACTTCCAATACAGGAACTCTTCCTTCAAACATGATTTTGAATTATATAGGAGATACTGTACAACAGCAACTGAAATAAATAGGATTGGTTTTTAAACAGGATTTGGTAGTTATTTAAACTAGTGGGAAGTCTTTTAAACCATTGGGAATCTTTCTATTGAATTCAAAAGATGTTAGATCAAAGCTGAGTTTTTTAATCAATATATCTAAATTTACATTACAAAAAGCATCAATAAAAATGTGAAGCCATTAATCAAATTCATAATACTTGGGTTTTTTCTTGAGATAAGTGATATATTATGACAAAATTGTGCCAGGTAACTCTTGTCCCATGTTCCAATTTCATCCAGGCACTGTTTAAGACATCTGATAGAATTGGCACCTTCAATTCAACTGTTGATTTGTAGTAAGATGTCTTTAGCATACTGCGAACCCCACAATCAAGGCATCTGCCTCCTGCAACAATGCGCACATGCATTGAACAGGGAGACAAGACTGAATGTGAGTCTACAAAAGCATTTCTGGGGAGCTGTGCCTGATACCTTCATGTGAGATGATTCAAATGCAATCCTATCAGATCTCAGATAAATCACTAATCTGCCATGATCACTGACACCCCAGGCAGACACAGCAGTTCTTCAGCCATCACTCTGAGAAAATTTCCTTAATTCACAAGCTTTATCCAGGATTATAATCATTCCTGACTGTGGTCAAAGAGATAAAAAGAGCCACATCACAAACTTTCAATATTCTTTTTAAGAAAAGAAGACTGTGGAACTGTTACACAGCAGCAAAAAAATCATTTCTGGAAGGTAAAAAAAAAAAGGGAGACATCTACTTGGTGCCAACAACAAAATGAGATGCCCTACATTTTTCACCAACTAGAGTGATATTACTCCAAAGAAGATATTTTGGAAATAATAGTATAATACCTCACCAAGCATTAAAGGACTAAAATTACTGTAGAAAAGAAATGGCATTTACTATTTCTTCCCCATCCTGAATTTACAGAATCCATGTGAACCAAACACATGGATTTCTAACAACAATGCAAACAGATATTCCCAGAAAAGGGAAGGAAAAATAATTTAGGCTAATCTGAATCAGATGGTCTGGAAAACTGCTATTTGATTTTATGGGTGATATCATAAAGGCTCAAAATAGTGCTACGATTTGATAGTAAAAAGAACTATAAACCAACCAAACAAAACAAAATTAAATTAAACCAGACTAAACTAAAGCAGAATCTAGTGGAAGACCTGGTAAACTCCCCTTGTGTGGCTTCCACCAGTGACCCTTAAACTGCACTCTTTCAGTTGCAACGTCATTTGCAAACAAATGTATTGGGGGAGGAAGAAGCCACTAAGCATGGGCACCCAAGAGAACCTTTTCAAAGCAAGAGATAAGCAACTTCTGTAAAACCATATTCAAGCGGTTTATCTCAAGAACAAGAAACTCTTTAGCCATCTGACTTGACCCATGTTCACAGTTTTTGTTAGAGCTGTAAAAGGGCATTTAATTTTTTTCTATAAAACATTAGTCAGCATTGTCACATTTTTGGCATGGGAACAAGTATGGCATGAGTGGAAAAATGAAGAAGAAAGCATACAACTGAGTAGTCACTTAATCCTGTCATAGATTCTATTAAGTGCTCAGTAAATTAGCAAGTACTTGTGTTTCTGCATAAGCAAATAATCATTGCCAATACTGGCCATTAATTTTCCAGTAACCACTGAGTATCTTCACTTTAAACTTCAATGAGAATTTCTTCTCTTGTAAGAAATGTTTTGCAAAGAAAGCAGATACTTCCACATTTAAGTACTTTTATATCCACATGAAGTTCATAAAAATACCAGTCATTCTAAAGAGGTTATGATGCCAAATAAGTGACATTTATTAAAGGCCTTTTCATCATTTTTCTCTTTTTATGAGCACTTCCTAAATAATTTAAAAAATGCCAGTGATTCCTCTCGAGTTCAAAACTTTAATTTGCCAGAGTCATACATTATTTATCCATTCCAAAATATCACAGTGACATACATTTCCAGTACATTACCTTATCAAGGGGTGCAAGTCACTTAGAAGACAAAAACCTTAGGTACTACTTTATTTTAAAGGAAGCTAATGAATCCATCCCTGAGAAAAGCCCTCTAAATTGTACAGCTGCATATGAGCAGCCCCAAAAATAGTAGATCTGAGCAGGAAGCTCAGAGAAGATGCAGGTGGGCTCAGCCAGTGCAGGAGGTATCCAGACAGTGACTGCCCCTGTGGGATAGCCCAGTGAATTGTCTGTTTTTCTGGAGCTCCCCAGGGTCCCTCCCCAGGAGGGACCAAGCCATTACATGGTTCTTTACTCAGATCTACATCCAAGGAGGTGCAAGCTTTCACTCAGATCTGTGTCAGCACAGGTCAGGCTGCTGGGCTGGTCTGTGCAGCTCCACCCAGGTACATGAGCCTAAAGCCACTCACCCTGTGTTCCATGTTCTGCAACTGTTTTAAAAATATTGGCAATTCTCTGTAGCATTAAAACCTCCTTTATTTTTCAGGATTTTGTCCTTACTCTCCAGATTCCTACGTTGGAATCCATTTTCTTTGTTACAGTCTTTGTTAGCCTGCTGGGCCAGGCAAGAAACACAGACCTGTGAAATTACTCCAGGTGGCTCACCACGAGGTCATTAACACAGCCAATGTCTTTTAGGTGGTTAGAAGGGGAAAAAGGACCACAAAAAAGGCACCCAGTGTGCAAAAATACACCCAGTAAAGCTGGGGTTTCTTTAGAGAAGATAGGTTGCAAAAGTACATATGGCCATCACTTGTGACTTACACACAAGTTTCTTGTGTTGGATGGGTAATGCAGAAAGATATAATTTGGTGAACAACACAGCTGACAGAGTCCAGGTTCCTGCAGATTTGTGAAACAACAGATCTATGAGTTGGCTATAAAGGGCAAAGGCTGACTGGAGCTTTTCCTGCAGCTGGGATGTTCACAATATTGCTTTCTTGCTCAGAGTCTGGTGTCTAAGAAGAACTGACTTTTTCCCTCAGTGGTCTCTCTGGAAAGGTTTTTCTCCTGTACATAGCTATTTTATTCAAACTTTGAGGAAATTAATATCTCTCAGATCTTTTCCCTCCTGCCAGCTATGACTGAAATTGGCTAGAGCTTCCAAAGTTATTAAGGAGACACACATATAAAGAAAGAGGGAAAAATACGGTAACTGCATAAACTGCTGCATGACAGAGACCAAACATCATAATCATGGCCCAGAATGGATGGAAGGTTTTCTTCCCAGTGGATAAAGGGTAAGATTCAAGGAATATGTTTGTCATGCAAAATTACCCTTTCCATTCATATTCATATGAGGCGCAGGACCAGCTGGGTTCCATGCCTTCACCAGCGCAGCATAGCAGGGCACTTAGTCCTTTTGGCATGCAGCAAGTGCATCCTGCCAATTACATTTGGCCACTGGATTCAACCTAGGTAAAGAATAACAGACAACCTGACTCAGAGAATTGCTAGTGGACCATGGTGATGTTTGCCTTTAGGTGATCTGAGCGAAGCAGGTACACAGTTTGATTTTGTGTTGGCTCACAAAGTGCAGAACAACCTGTAGCACTTGTGCAACATGCTGATCATGAGCTATTCAAGTGCAGTTCTCAGTTCTGGGTAATATTACACAGCCAGCAGCAGGGTTCTGCTGGCATTGAGGCTGCTAGGTATACTTTCAAGCTGTGAAAACAGGTGAGCCTGTGGGAGCAGTGCAGCAAATTTACTTTGTACTGTAATAGAGCCCTGGGAAGCTGCAGGGAGACTCTTTTTACCAGTATCAGAGCTATCAGGGAGATCAGGAGGAAATTAGTGCCTAATCTAGTTTCTCTCAAGCTTGTGAAACTTTTTGAAGGAAAACTATAGGATCCTTTAAGTGATACTCTCACAGGTAGTAGTCCCACAAAAGTCAGTGGCACAAATTACATGAACAGGAGCTAATTATTTTAATTCAAAAGTTTAAAAAGTAGTGTTCAGGAGTGAAGAGTGCTTGCGGTCACTCATTACAGCCATCCTGAAAATGGTTAACACTTCCAGCAAGCTGCTTGCTCTCCCTCACTCACTGTGAGCAAGGTCATTGGGACTAGCTTATAAATGCTAGAACTGTCTGTTCAAGAAAGCACAACCTGCAGCAAAATGTGGATTGTCACATGAATTCCTGCTTGGCAGAAGCCAGGAGCTGTTCTACAGAAAAGCAGTGGCAAGAGCTATACAAATAGTAACATCCAGCCTTGCTGAACACAAAAGAAGATACTTGCCCAAATGAAAACATGAGGCCAGAAGGAAACACCAGGGTCACCAAATGTCCCCTGAGATCTCAGACAGTGTGTTGCATAATCTCTTGCATATATGTATTGAGTCTCCCTACTCCCAACAGAGACTTTTCCTGAAATTGAATGTTTCACAATAATGCATCCAAGTGCTGAACAATCAGATACTAAAAATGTTCATTTAAGCGTCTGTATTAAAGTAGTATGATGATGAAGAGGTCAAGTAAGATTTGTTATCATGATTTTTAAACTGTCATTCAGATGGTTTCTAATTTAGGGCAAAAGTGATCGAATAGGAAGTCGTCCATAAATTTAAAGTAATTACTCTCACTGTGTTGGAAAAATCTACCAGCAGATTGTTGTAAAACCTGAAAAATCAAAGAGGTAGAGATAACAGCTACAAAAACAATCTGTAAATTTGTAATCGTATATTCTTAAGGAGCCATTTATCACTATAGAAAAATAGACATTGCTCACTTGAACAGGCAAATTAATCAGACAGCATTAATTCTAGTACCGTAGTTGTTAATGCAGATTAATCTGTATAACCACACTTCTGGTTCTGGGGTACAGTATTTTTCCCTTTTTTAGAGGCTAATTTGCTAGTTTCAATAATGACTAGATGGTTAACCATAAACAAGGTGAAACACATACCCAGCAAGTCTCAGTGAAGTCTGGTAAAATATATTACATCAGAAAAGGAAGTAGAGCTAGCTGAAATGTTTTCCAAAGTTTAAAAATACAAGATAACACATTCCAAGCAGTACCAAGTAAACTTGGAGCTTAGAACCTGATGAAAGTTAATTGGAATTCATATGTCTGTCTCTTTTTGGCAGAAGGGAAAGTAAAATTGCACAAATTAATCCCTTAACAGCATTTACCTCAGAAACTTGAGTATTTTTAAAATGCCATACCATTGTGAATGATTCAATATTTTGAAAATCAAGAAAAAAAGAAAAAGAAAGTCAATAATACAAGATGTGTTTGTACAGTCCATTCTCTGTGTCTGACATCATACACCAAACATAAGAACCATTTCTTGCATTTCTATCATTCCGATAAATTAAGATATGATATTTCATCTGCAAAATGAATTGCAGTTTCAGTCTGGATCCCAAGGTCCAAATATGACAAAAAAAATGTAGCCAGACTTATTAGCAGACTGACTACAGCCTGGTGAATCACGCTGGTTAAGTGGTGGTTGTAAGAAATCATATATTACTTTTATCCATCCATTCATCTCTTCTGTGTGTAAATAAAGCATGCAATCTCTTGAAATAGATCTTTGTAGTGGATTGCTTTACAGAAGCCCTAAAAAATGTGATGAAAAAAAGATACATATGAAAGCAAGCCTGTCTTTACTTATGTGCTCCTTTAACAACATTGTAAAACACTGTAAAAATCCAGAAAGCAGTGTGAAATAATTTATTCTGACTTCTTTGAGAGCGATGTGATGTTTGGACACTATTTTCAGTGACAGCAAGCCAGAACATTTCCTTATAGTGAGTCTAATCCCTGTTATTAATTACTGGGGTGTTTTATTACTGCCTTGATCTAACTGTACAACTTTAAGGAGATAGAAATTCTGTGGCTCCATTAATAAGATATAGAGACACAGATGATATGGAATGCACCTCATTTTAGTTCCATCAATCTGGAAATCTAAAATTTAAATTACTTCTACTGACTAGTCATCCAGGTTCCACTCTAATGAATGGAAAAAGCAGATCTTCTAAAGATGGTGATTGCCACCTATTTCAGAGAGGGTGAGTTGTTCCTGCCCCTGGTTACCTCCTTCAGTTCTCTTGTCCTAATGCAGCCATGCATGCAGCTTAGGAGCACATTACCTCCTTGGGAAGCCATGACGGGCTGGTACAAAGTGACTTACCTAGGGCACAAGCCGCAGGTGAGTGAGAAAGGAATGAGCGAGCATGAGCCCCAACCAGCTGCTGCTCAGGGGAGCAAGCTGGTCACCACACAGCAGAGAGGGAGACTGGCCATGTTCCCAGGGTGCTCCTAGGGTGGATGAGAGCTTTACCTAAATGAGGACCTGATCTGAAAATAGTTGTTCTATATCTTCAAACTGCAGATGCTTAAATTTAGATGTCCACTCACAGGTGCGTGTTAGCTCCTTTTATGGTATAGGGAGCTATAGGATATCTAGGCCTAGATTTAGTTGCTTAATCTTAGGTAGGTAATTAGTGCTGGCTGAACTCTCTTGGATTATCAAAACAGCTGTAATTGATGTAAGACTGGGACGGGCGATCCTTACGCCCTTCTGGACCAGCAGGTAGAGGTCAGCTGGGGTAAACTACAACGCCCCAGCTGCCACCAGATGATTGTTTGTGGACATATGAAAGAAATGCTAAAGCTTCTTTAGTTAAAATACACACTTAGGAACATATTTCCCCTGTACACACCAATATGTGAAGACAGATTGTCATCTGAGCTCTGAATCTCATTCTGAGGGCCCTGCACAGAAATCTCATACACCCTCAGGCGCCTCAAATACTCTGGTCACCCATGGGTGGGCAACTGAACAGAGCCTTCTGTGTCTGGTTGCAGAGATTTCATCCCGGGAGTGTTGGTGAGATGTGAGGCACAACTCTGGAAAAGGTTATAAACAGTGGAGAATACACTGTCATGGCAGTTCTGTTTGAGAAACTTGTGTCGCCAGCACTTTGCAAAATGTAATTACATCATATCCATATGCTTTAGCAGAGAATCAGGGGACCACTACTGTGCTGTGAAGGACAGTCTTACATCTTTAATCGTTCTGAGATGTCGGCGTTAAATGACCTGTCTTCTAATCAAGGATGCTGTGATACTGCATTTCACACATAAAACCTAAGTGTACAAATTCATTCAACTGGCTTTAATTTGAAATATGGACATTAGCAGTTGTACAATTTGTGACAGACATCATTTTTATGATGTGTCTGTTGGTATGGCAAATATTTTTTGCTTCATCACCTACACTTAAATCTTCCTTGCCTTTGGATGCTGTGCATGTGCAATGGGTAATAAAGAAACTGAATTATCTCTCACCCCTGAAGAAGGTGATCCCTCCAAAT
Organism: Phainopepla nitens; assembly: GCA_013400175.1. Classification (NCBI taxonomy): domain Eukaryota; kingdom Metazoa; phylum Chordata; class Aves; order Passeriformes; family Bombycillidae; genus Phainopepla; species Phainopepla nitens. Next base: position 152,891 of record VXBQ01016162.1, read on the forward strand.
CTGCACAGTGGCTATCGGCAGGCAGTACACACCATTTGCATTGTCCCTGCCTGCACCCTGTTTGACCTACATATGAATACTGCAATTCACCTCATCCCTATTGCTTGCCTAAACAGCTCCAATATAAAAAAGTATGATAATTGCTGCTGCTACCTGTCACAGGCATAGCATCATACCATAATACTCATGAGAGCTTGTGCAAAATAGTGATCAACTGGCAAGAAAATTAAAGAGTTAATAAAATCAGAACCATGATTTTTCACTATCTGAAGATATAAGAAATAAATGAGAGATTTTCTTTTAGCAATAAATCAGTTCCCAACCTCCTTTTGTTTGTTATTATAGTCATGGTTCAAAGCCCTCTACAAAAACAAGGTCCCACTTTATTATAGGACAGTCAGGTTCAGAGCACAGCTTGCAATAAAGAAATTAGCAAACCAGAAGCTGCAATTCTGTAGAAACACTCAAAAACGAAGAGGATTTAAAGTGACAAGATCCAATTAAATTTAATTACCCAAGCTGTATTTTCATTTTAACTGACACTTTTTATTAAGGAGCCACATGCACTAAAGCTAGAAACCTGGGCCAAATTGCATCCCAGTAATACAGTTATCTTATGCAAAATTCTTAGTATCTAATTTTCTAAAATGAAATTAGAGACATGGGGTTTGTAAGAGGTTCTCTTTGTCTGATGCTATAAGATGCTGTTTGCAATGTACCTACACTACTGTATATCTATGCGACAATAACACCTGATGTACCTAATAAAACTTATTTTTGGGAAAGAGTTTTGGTACACCTTTATTATTTTTTAATAGGAAAGTATTCACTACAAGTCAGGGATTTAACCATGTCAGTATAAATCAGGGATTAAACAGCAAGGTAAACAACTTCAAATATAAAACTCTTGAAAACTGAAGTATAAAGTCTATGACTTTGACAAGAGAAAATTTATTAATCTTTTAATTTTAGGCTTAAACAGGCATATAAATCTGGACCAAATTATTTTTTTACTGTCATCTTTTCTGTCCCCCTGGCTGAAAAGAGCAAAGAAGGGCTGCAGAGAACAAACCACTGAAAGACACTTAGTTCTTTCCATGCTTCTGATTTTAAAAAATACATAGCAAAAATTTTGAAAAAAACTAAAATTAAAAGCAGCTGATGACTCATTAAACTAATAAGAAAACAAGAGAAGGGACACATCTATTTAAGAAGGTCAAGCCAGTGGGAGCAGCCTACCTTGAGGCCTTTAGCACGAGTCTTTAACAAACATGTGAGATTGCACAGTAGTCCTTCCCTCCCAAGGGCTGAGCAGGATGTGCCAACGCCTTTGGTGGCTGTGAGTGGAAATATCACTGGTGTCAGCAGCTCCGTGCCAACATCACGCTCACAGGCAGCCCTCACAAGGAGTAGCATTAACACTCCCCCAAGAGCAGCGGGACATGTGGGAGCACACTGTCTCCCTTTCCTTGGCTGGATCATCATTCCCCCGTGATCACGGCTGCTCAGCCCCACAGGAGACCAGCACTGCCGTGCTCCCTCCAGCCATCCCACGCTGCCCCTCATGCTGGCGGGGAAAGGGTGAGACGAGGCGATGCAAGGAGGAATTCTGGAGTGCCAGGTTTCAGAGGAAAAGTGCTTCCCCACATGAGCTGTCTCCCTTACAGGTATGCATGTGGCATTACCAAGAGTGTTACCGCAAAATGCATTTGAGAAAGTGAAGCTGGCTTCCTTTTCTGTCAAGTGCTGCTGCTAAGAATCTCAGGTTTCTAAGCGGAAGAGGGCTGTGCCTCTGTTTTGGTAAGGGAGAAAGGAGAGGAAAAGACTGGGATAGAGTCCCAGGCTCTTTTATTTTTAAAGTGTGAAAATAAAGGATGCAATTACCTCATGGGAGTGAATTCAGAGCCAAAAAATGATCTGTAAACTATTTTGAGAATGGAATGAAGTGTAGCCACAGTTACATGGTTCTCCACACTAAGTTCCAGTATCATTCCCCTTTGTAATTTTGCAGTTTAATTTCCTGTGAAAACAGTCAAGAATGTGGGTATTAACACCTACCAGACCAAACAAGGTGGCAGGCAGACCTGTTGGAGTAAGCCCAGGAGTGTCACAAAGATGATCAGATGGCTGGAACACCTCTGCTGTGAAGACAGGCTGAGAGAGTTGGAGTTCTTCAGACTGGAGAAGAGAAGGCTCTGGGGAGACAACATAGCAGCCTTCTAGTACCTAGAGGGGCTTACATAAAAGCTGAAGAGGGGCTTTTTACAAGGGCATGTATTGATACAGGGAATATCGAACTGAGAGAGGGAAGGTTTAGATTAGATATAAGGGAAAAATTCTTTACCATGAAGGTGCTGAGGCATTTGAAAAGGCTTCCCAGAGAGGCTGTGGGTATCCCATCCCTGAAAGTGTTAAAGGCCAGATTTGATTGGGCTTTGAGCTTCCTGGTCTAGTGGAAGGCATGATTCTATGATGCTATTAACACCTTAGCGCTCTCCCCTACCCACATTAGGCCAGAAGAGTAGAGCTACCACAAGAATTGGATCATCTATTTTAACAATTTTCTATCAAATAACACATTCGAAAAAAAGCATAGCCACACACATATTCCCCCCAAAAATGAATAGTTTCCTTGATGTAGTGTCATATGAGTATGTTACAGGGATTGGATGGAATGAAAATGTTTCATACTGTCACTTTCATCTTGCCCCTATGCACAATGGCCAGAAAGCCTAGTGGTGGACTGGTTTCATCTTTGAGAAGAACTCATAACCTGTTACATGAAATTTTATCCAGTTAAGGACACTGGACCAAAGGGAAAAATGGCACCATAAAGTAAATAAATCCCAATTTTCATGAGGTACTCTGGCTGTATTCCTATTCTTGAATTTTAAATGTTTAGGCCTAAGATTAGTGTCCCTTGGAGAAAAAAGAAACCTATGTGCTCATATATTCCAAACATGAGCATTCACAGCTAATTTAACAAATATCCCACGTTAAAAGAAATATGGTGATAGTCAGAAAAAAATCACTAAAGAGCCACAGAGCTCACACAGGTAAGTTAGGCCAGTTACTGCAGCTGATGGCACCAGGGGGACCATACAGTTAGCACCTGTGCTGTCTGCCTCTTACCTCCTGTCCTGACTAGCTGTTATACACTCCCAAGGGCTACCTGGAGTCCAGAGAAAGTTTCAAACTGTCTTCAGATCCACAGCATGACTCTCTGCTGGATCCACTAGCAAACCCCAAAACCACCACACATACACATCAAAGGTCCTCTGTCAAACACATTCTTTTCCTTCCTCCTTTCACATCAAAAATAATGAAGGAAGAAACTGTTTCAAGTAGAATGCAAACAGATCACTATGAAAAAAATTTTTTTAAAGTCGACTTGACTCCCCATTGTGGCTAAGCCCAGTTCCTGTGAGTGGTTATGAACTGTATGTGAACTTACTTATGCCTCATGCCCACATTTGTGTGACCCCAGCTCTTCAGATACACCTTCACGGTGCACCATTGGACAGCTGGGCCATGGGGCAGAGGTCTTCATCTTCCTGGGCTAAATTCACTTTCATTCAACTCTCAAATCCCAGGAATCCTAAGCAAAATATGATTTGCCTTTCTCTGTCCAATCAACACAGGAATTCAAACACAGGGTACATCAATTCAGTTGTTGACTATAAAAAGACAACAAACATGAGTAATTTTGACATATGATTACCTCTAAAGATATGCTGTTATAATCTGCCCTCAGTAGCCCTTGCTGTAAACAAGACAGCCTAACTCAGATCCTTGGAAGCCCAGTCCTAGTCTTGAGAAGGACAGGGGAAGTGCTCACAGTGGTCTCAGTGGGTGTCTGGGGAGTCAGCTTCACACTGAGAGAATAATAAAGACAAGTAGAATCTGATTAACATTCCAGATGACTAACTGGAAAATACCTTCTGCTATACTACCAGTATTTTCTAAAAGAAGCAATAATGCAAAAGAAAAACAAAAAATTGTTTCCCTTGCATAAAGCATTAATTTTTCTAACTTTTTATAATTTTCTGATTATTTCTGTCACTTTTGCTATGTTTCCATCTTCAAACAATCATTAAATATGAGCATTATAGGACATACAGGATAACCAAAAAGCTTCTTGTTCTTCCAGTTGAGGGGTATTTAGTAATGTGACAAATGAGTTTAACCAAGATATCAAACATCAAGCAGACTATGAGGGGGAAAAAAAGGACAAACTATTATACAAGTCACATACATATTAATTTTGTAGCTTCCAATTACCTGCTGAAAGACGACTTCTTATATTACCATTCAAAATCCATTAATTAAAAGTCACACACTTAAGAACAATGCCTCAAGAAGAAAAAAAATCTGAATTTAGCCCATAGCCACAGATTTGTTTAGAAGGCTGAATGACTGCAGGGGAAAAGCCCACCCAGCATTCAGTCACACGCGTGTGGTGAATGGCTCTGAAGCCACTTTCGGGTGAGCAAACAAATCGTGTAATTCTATCGTGTGCTGATTCAAAAGTAAACGCTGAGCAGACTCAGAGGACTCTGTCTGGCTGTGGAGGGTGTCTCGTTTCTAGCACCAGGGAGAATTAACAGGTTTGTAGTCATTTCCATGCTAGTCTGTAGAAACAACTGTAGAAGTCTATGGAAGGTATTCATTAAGATTGAAAATGGGGGAAACAGCTTCTCTTGGATGAATGAAAATATGTCGTTTAGCTGGTTGGTGATCCTTGCTCATAAGTTCTGAGTTAAATCAGTCTTCAGATTTGACGTCAGGAGAATATTCCCCCAAATTCCAAGACTGGCTGTGCTTGCTGGGAGGCTCTTCATTCTCCATGGTATAATCTAGGAGGTTTTTTAACATCTCCCAAGCCATCGAAGGATTCTGGGATCTGATGAGGATTTCTTGGTCTCTTCTGCTATCTATCTGAGATACACGTTTTTATGAAGCTTTGTCGTTTCCTAAAGGGCTAGGTCTGCAGAGATGCTGCAAGTGGCAACAGAATCAAAGCATCCATTCATGTCTCAGGCTGCGTCTCGTGTTTCAAACATAGAAGATGAGAATTTAGTTTTACTATTGTTTGTGTTCTACTTCATTCTATGACAGACTTCAGTCTCCATGCTGGTCACCTGGTAGTCTACAAATTTTTTTGAATATGTATATTCATGTATGCATATAGACTCACTCAGAATGAAAAATATATACACAGTTAATGTGACTAAAGAATGGTGGAAGGAGGTCTAAACAAATGCCAACAATTCACCAAGCAAAGCAAGACTGAAAGAAAATCCAGAGACAACGTTTGTTTGTCTGGTTAAGATGTATTGTTATGCTCTGTCCTCCTTTAGTACACCCCCACCTTTTGTACTAATCTTCCCTACATCTGCTGCCAGCCAGGCCAAGCTCAAACAGCAGTGTCAATTCCAGGGTCAGAGAGGTCAACGGTGACACCCGATTTAAGTGTTATTCACTCTGATGCTGTGACAAGACAGATACAGCGTGGCCTGACTAAAGTGATGTATGTTAAATTTGTTGCAAATTACTGGCATGATGGATCTATTGATGACCTATTCCAGCTGTCAGGATGTCTCTATCAGTCTCTCAGTTACGCTTTCTCCTGCTGCTCAGCCCCTTCCCCCTCTGACTGCTTCCATCAAGCACAGGGTTGCTTCATAGTCCCTGAGAAACTCAGGGTGCAGAGCACAGAGAAACAAAGCATCAGCATATGCTTGAACCTGAGGAACATTGAAAGCCAACTCATGAGGGATAAAAGCTCAGTGGTTTATAGACTTGAGTCATTGTGCAAGTTTGCATCATCTTAAGACCTATTGAAAAACATTTGTTAATAATAGGTTTTCAAGTTCATTCCTGTTTTCATCCAAAGTGTTGAAAACTCAGTAATTTGAGCTGTTGCTTGAAGTATCTCACTCCTCTGAGAAAATCTCTGAAGGGAAACAAGTCCTCTTTTTAGCTTGTGCTCTCAAGTAGGGCAGAGACATAACTGACCCAGGTTCTCTACAGCAGAAAGTGGAAGAGCAGGGAAAGACAGACAGAGACTACTCAGAATGTTTCCTTCCTACTGCTCCCTTCCCTTCACGGAGAAGCAATATTCAGCTTCTGTGGCAAGTGGCACTACAGCCATGGGAGGGAAGAACAGGAGCCACTTCAGAGCAGGTTCCTTGAGGAAGCACAGCTTTCCTGCTGCCCAGGGTGGCTGAGACTCAGGAAACAGGATGTATGTGGGAAGCCAGGTCTGACTTTTGTCTTTGCAATGCTGGAGCCTGAGACAGGCATTGAAGTCTGATCTAGTGAAATGGAGTGAAACTGATAGAAATCAAATTGTCTTCAGTATAATAGATCATTTCTACTTTCAAACCAAGGTCTGTCCTGGAAGTGCTTGCTCCTGGGCAGGTGCAGTAATTTCAGAAGTACAGCCCTTCCACACATTTTAGCTTGGATAGGTAAAGCCCTAGTCATGATGATAAACAACATCCCATTTCATAATTACATTGAAGGAGCATCTTATGCAAATTTCTTCTGTTTAAAGCACTTTTTTGCGTTAACTGTGCTGTAGCTCTGAGGCGTGCTTAGTTTTTCCTTTTTTCTAATTATCATTACTTCCTACTGCTTATGGACCTTTTGTTCTTTTATACTGGCCCACAGATTGTCATTCTTTAGTTTAGTGTTGCAGACTAAGTTTTAATAACAGGAAATTACATGTAAAGGGAGAGCACAATTTAGTTGCAGTACCTGAATTCTGAACAATTTGGATTGGCAAGAGACGGCCCAGGTGGTTCTGCTCTCCTATTTTCTCTCGGATAATATTGAAAGTCACCCAGCAAACTGGGACATTAAGTGGTATTGAAATGCAGTGCCCAAACAGGAGAAAATCAGGATAGTTAGTGCATGAGAGAGCATTTGCAAATCTGAAGGTGTTCTCAGAACACGCAGCTTATGAAGGACCATTATTAAACAGGGGAGTGGAGACAACAGCCTTACTGAACTTGTCACTGGAAGACCAGTATGACTATTAGATTTCCAGTTCCACCAGCATCTTCACCATCTTTCATTATGACATATATCTCATCTTTTCCATTTTAGTTTGAGCAGTCAAAACTCTAAAGAACCTCAGAACAGCAAAGAAACATGGGTCACTTTATTTTAGAATTGGAATAATATCAGCCAAAGCTGTAGTTCCTTAGTTGATTTTAATCCCTTGTGGCTGTTCATTCATGGCAGACATGAAACACTGACTATTAGGAAAGACTCTTGAAAAAATTGTAGGCCCTTTAGTAATTAAAAAATACTGATAAAAGTAAAAAGAAATGTGCCTAGCTACATGTGGATTGAATTCAACCCTAAAATTGTACAGAATCTCTACTTAAATGTTACACTGGAAACTTTAGGTGAGCTTTAAAACATTTTACAGGATATAAATCATTAGGTATGGTGTCTAGATCTAACTTGCCTTCATCATAAATAGTCACAAAACAGTCACTTGGATAGTCCAGAGCCTCAACAAGAAAGCTCATCCTATCTCATAGTCCAGAAGCCATTGGATGATACTGAGAAAATAGAAACAAGAAAGGTACAAACAGTTAAGAAGTAGGCTTTCAAATCACAGTACTCCTAATAATTTATTTGAACTGCACCTCATCTGGAAAACAGACAACATGAGAACCATGGCACTCCTCAACTAGGCTACAGCAAAATGCTGTAACAGCACAGAGCAGTGCTGTTAAGAAACACTGTTAAGAAACACTGGCTGAGAAAGAACCATGGAATCATAGAAAGGCTTGGATTGGAAGGGGCCTTAAAGATCATCTAAGTCAAACCCCATTGGCATGAGCGGGGAAGCCATTCACTAGATCAGGTTGCTCAGGGTCCCATCCAGCCTGGCCTTGGACACTCCCAGGGATGGGGCAGCCACAGCTGCTCTG
>VXBQ01016162.1:160860-276618 GCA_013400175.1 Phainopepla nitens
AACTTGATCCCATGCCTCCCTTAAGTATAAGAAACAATTTTTTTTTTTTTTTTTATATCTAGTCTAAATCTCTCCTTCTTTAGTTTAAAGGCAGCTGTCTGCACATCTACCACCACTTTTTAGCACATTTTTAGCAGCCATACCAACTCCAAGGAATAATATGAGATCTAATCACCGTAGCAAAGCTCATCACCTTCCATTCCAAGGGCAAGGCATGATTTTATGGCATCATCTCTACTAACATAAGCAGAACACTTTTATGTATACACTTTTTAAAGCCTTAGAATCTATCTCTCAGAGGCAGCTCTCCTTTAGGGAAGAAGATTTCAACACAGAATAGATGATCACTACATTGACTCATGCGACGCTTCAAATATTAAAATTCTGTAGTGAAGCTGGATAAATATATGCAAACTACTTAATTGCTCTAGAAATTGGAAACCCTTTGGAGAACTAATGAACCTGGTATAGAAAACAAAAATACTTCACCTAAAAGTGAACTCTTTTCTCCTTCTCTTTTCTCTCTGGATCCATTTTCAGTCTAGGTGATAGAAACACTCAAATTTGCTCTCTTTTGGCTGGAAAATGCATTCAATATGTTTGGGTACACATGCACAGAACATCCAGTATGCATTCTCATGATAGGTTGAGTGATTTGAAATTTAATTTCTTCTGGCAAAGGCAAAAATTGGATCAGAAATCCTACTTCCCGGGAAGGTTCTGGCCACTAAGCAATTGCTTTGAAAAGCTGTATTTCAAAAGTATGAACTATTATCACATTTAAAGAGTAAATCTTGTCTCAAACTTCTCAAGGGAGTTAAATGACAGAGAATATCCCTTTCCTTTGCTTTGGTGATGCTTGGAACCAAAATGCTCACTGGTGTTGAGATCCACTGACAGATTTATAACCATCAAGGCACAGGGAAGTTCATGGTCAAAGACGACAGTGTGTCTGATGTAGAAGCACTTGCAGTCTTAGAGCAAAAACAGGGTGAAGGTGTTGAGGATAGCCTTTTTGAAAGTACATCTGTATAACTAGTTTTAATCCCATTGTACATAACCCTCATTTTCTGAAAACTAATAAGTTCAAAGCCTAAGGTGATGTGACTTCAGACACCAAGTATATTTTTAACTCCAGGCAAAACTGAAGTCATCTCTGTGGGTTTGGCATCTTCTTTCTTTTCTTTCTTTCATACTTGTTTTTTTCCAGTCATTCACTCTTTCAGTCTTCCATACTTTAGCTCTTTCTCTCTCTTCCTTGTTATTTTTCTTTCTATTTCTTCCTCTTTTTGTCCTTCTCTTCTCTTCTCTTCTCTTCTCTTCTCTTCTCTTCTCTTCTCTTCTCTTCTCTCTAGAGAAAAAAATGTGACTACGGCTTTTCAGCCCTAAATAGGAAACACACAAACACCTGTGGAACTATGACCGAATAACACAAATTCTCTAATTTGTCTTGGAATGGACAGACCTTTAAGTGAGTACACTTGCAGGCAGTAAAAAAAATAAAAACTCTGGAATTAAAAAACACAGATAATTATGACATCATACCTTAACTGCTTGCTATTCAGAGAAGAACAAAAGGCTATTTTTTTCTAGATGCTATAACTTGACATAAAAATCATGTATGAATATTTTTCTGTATTACTAAGTTTTTATTATGTTAATGTATTTTTCATTGTATTGGACAAATCTATGTATCTAATATAGTCCAGAAGGCATCCAAATATGAAAGCAAATCCTGGCTAAAATGATCCAAATTCCTTTAAGCTCGTTATAGTGGTAATATTTTGGTCATGTTAACCCCCTTTAATTTTACATTGGTGAAAACCCATAAAAATGTGATAAGAAAATTATGTATGCAAAATGCACATTGTTAATAAGATTCATCAAATTCCTAGTTTGAAAAACAAATTTTTCAGCTATAAAATGAATAAAAATCACGAGGTAACTTCTAACAGTTTGACCTTTTGCAGTTCTGGTACTCATCATCTCCTGCACAAGACTACCTGCAGATAAACTCCTGAGAGCAAATAACATAGCTACAGGAGACTGACATTCTGAAGGGGATGTAAAAGTGCTGACAACAAATGTCACGTGTCATCAGTAATTCCAGAGAATTTGTCATTTTTTATTGCTATGCTTTCAGCATAGGATTTCTTCCAAGTTGTATGACCACATCTAGAGAGCGCCAGGTTAGACCTACAGACTGTGACCATTAAGTACTGTCTCTTGATGCCTGTGCACTGAAGAATGTCCTTAATGTTCAGAGAATCAAGTATGTTCCCACAACTACAGAACAGGGCTGCATAAATAACATCTTTAAACTATTGAGATTAGACCCTTCAAAAGTCTTTCCAAACAGCAATGTAATGATGATCAGATTAAAATCCATCATGTAATAATAATAGGTAATGAATAATATATCTTGATTACAGCTCATCTCAGGCCAATTATCACTAAAACAGATATGAACAAAACAAGCCAGATGGTCTGGTAAAGAATGTCCATAAATATCCCAACCATGCACCCTCTAGCATAAAGTGCCAAGATCTGCTTCCACTGTTCTCAGCAGGGAGCATCTTTCTGTGAAAATAATCTCTCTAAACAGTTTGTTGAAACCAAAGTTCTTACTTGAAGGATAAAGTACAGCATAAAGGGGTTTTGTAGGAAATAAAGTTGGAATCATATAGAAATATAAATGCAGGTAAGTCCTGTGGTAGAGCTCTCTCAGATATGAAGAGTCTGTACTGTGTCTCCTCTTTGTGACTCTGACGCTAAGCCTCCAAGATAAAATAAACTTCCTACAAAATGGCTCCGTAACAAACAAAAAATGATTGTGTATGAAGCCACTCAAGCTATAACAAGACTAATCCAATGTGCAGTGCTTTAAATTGCTGAGAAGTTTGGAATCTTTTTTCTTTGTCTTTCCTTGGGGCTTCTCCATGTGCTGTAACTTCTCTATGCATGGAGAGTATAGTTAGTATTTTCATTTGCTGCCTAAGTAGCAAATTACCCTGTAAACAGCCCACAAGAGCTGGTCTGTAATTGAATTGTAACTGTTGACTTTAGACATTTGGTATATTTGCTGCAAGAAGTAAATTTTCAAAACTTCATCTTGATGCAGTCAGACAAAATGAAAGGTAATATTCTTTATCTGCCACAGATTGCTGCAGATGAACTGCTTTCATATGAGCTTAAATAAGATTTAGTGTATTCCATCCTTCAGCTGGTCACAATTGAAAGTGATCAGGATCAATATAGCTGCCCCTGAATGCAGCCCAGCATTGTGCATTACAATAGAGGAAATGGCTGTATTCAAAATTTTCCTGTGTCAAATTAATTTCCATGTTATCTCCAAATTCAATTAGATGGGAACCCCGTGTAACTAAAAAAGTGTCCGACATCCCTTAGTGACAAATTACGGTGCTTAGTGTGCATATCAAGGTGAAGTGTTGAGCCTTGCTAATCTTCTCACTAATTCTCAATTACCGTAAAATGAAGCCATAAATCACACAGACAGGGGATCGATGGAAATGTTGTTTTCAGGGTGATTGGCAGCCTCCCCAAAGGTTTTCTGTAAGTTGGTTTAAGGTTACCATTCTCTAAGGGGAGGGATGAGGTAGTCTTGCTCAATCTCTATGATATAGGCCCACAGGCCTTTTGGGGATAGTGGGGAGGGACAGCACCAATTTCAGCCCATCAGACATCCAATTTTTCTCCTTTTCATACCTGCTGTAGTAAATGAGAAACAAATTAAATTTCACTCCACTATCTCCACAGAAACCATTTAAATTTTTCATGGAAACTAAATTGTCCCTAGACAAATAGCCCCCTGATTCTATGAAAATATACTGGAGCGCTGGGGACAGAAATAAATTTGTGTCACTCTGGATATGCCATTCTCTGTAATGTCATTCACTGCTGGCCAATAAATGAGTCCCTCCCGGAACACAATGGTAAAGCCTTGTGCTCTGGTGGATTTGCATTGTTCCCCCACTCTGGAGCGGTCTAATATTCTTCCTGTTATTAATTTGCAGCCTAGGTTTTACATTCATGAGGCCAAGATTGAAATGTAAATGAGGCACAAAATAAGTAGTCAGCAGTAGCCCTGGCCGAGCAGCCTGTGTCATAGACTCATGGACTTACATGAAAATAGTTATCACTCAGAGAGATTAGCAGCTCAGAACATCAATCACTGCTGCAAGGAAACAATGAATAAAATCGCCCCGACACGAGGAAGGAAATTACCAAAGCTTTAAAGTGGAAAGGGAATATGTAATACTGCTACCTGTTGTTGAAGCACTAAGGCTGTAATAAAAGAAGCTGGGCTCCTGCTCTCTCTCCCTCTCACTCTATCTCTCCCCCTCCCCTGTTCCTGTTGATAGCTGATATTTAAATTGTGCCATTTTTCTCATCTCAATTTATCTATTAAATGAGCTGCAGTTCCTTGGCCAGAGGTATACGATACTTCACATCGCACTCAAATGAAACCCACAGTTTTGAGTCTGAACCCTCTTTAAAATGATGACACCCTATATATCACCCAATCTCTTGGCAAACAAATAGGTATATAAGGCCTGAGTCCTCAGGTTTCAGGGAAGCTCGGAGGATGCCAGACTTCAAGCTAGCAGACAAAGGTGGCTTTAGTTCACCATTGTGCTTTCCTAATTCTCAGATAATGCAAAAGTGCTGCAAGACGATGCAAGTAGGGCAGTCTCAGGCCAGCACTTCCTCAACAACCTCTGAACAACTCTAAGAAGCTCTCCCAGGACCTATCAATAACCGGAACTTGGAAAAGATTCAGCTAATTCTCCTTTACTTCAGCAACTTTGATCACCCTCATCAGAAGGGGAAGCATTACATTACCTATTGGGTTCTTCTTCCTTGAGTGTTCTCTGTATTTATTAAATGCAAAACACTGTTCCATCTACCACAATTAGTTTTGCCTTCCTCTGAGGAAATTTGCCTGATTATCACAGTAAAACCATTTTCTTATAGTGTTTGTTGTTTAGACAACAGAAATATAGCCACATTTTACTAAAAGCATGCCAATTTCTGGTCTAAATTTTCATTCTCCAAAATTTAGACTCTCAACCACAAAAAATATCTTTAAAAATGTGTCCTAGGAAGATGACTTCAAAGAAAACATAAAAATAAATTCTAGTCTTTCCTGTTCTGAGGTAGCTTGTAAATGTGGTTGGTCACAAGACTACAGTGGATGGGAGCATCTCTCTGACCCGCTTTCCCAAGGATATCGGATTCCTTCTCATGGATCTACCTTCAAAAACTCTGTTTGCAGGGAGAAGTATTTAGCAGGAAATGGTTCAATCTGGGTATGCTTTCTGTTGTCTTACAAATCTTAAGACTGTTTAAAAATATATAAAATTTCAAAGTTAAAAATATAATGTCCCCCTCTTAAAGCAACTTGATTTGGGATTTTAAAAAACTATTTAAAATTTATATCCTTAGGTATCACATTCCATGTAACACCTTTGATTTAAGATGAAAATGCTTTTCACGCGAAAATACCAAAGGACTGAAAAGCTTTATAGTTTGATACCAGTTTTAAAAAAGGCAAACCTCGTCTTAAAAAATTAGTGTAAGAAACAGGCAATGATAGTAAGATTGAAACTAAATCTCCATTTTCTGTACAAAACAGTAGATCATGCTGCCTTCAGAAACCAGCTTTCCATTCCATTCCTCATCAGGAGGAAGAAAAAAATAATGTATGTAAGATATTGAAATAACCTAGTAAAAAAATTCTGTGTTAGGTGAACGATATCATGAATATTTCTTATTATATGGACAATTGACATTTTGGTCAAATAATCCTTGGAGAATCAGAACTGAGCTGAACAAAGTAGTAGCATATCAGAGCTTTTGCATATCAGAGAAAGCAACACTATCTGGAAAAGCTACTTTTTTCACAATAGTGATACTACCATTTTCATTGAGTGTTCGTTTTTAAAAGCTCAATACAGCCATATTATACAGGGCGAGTTTTGAACAATAATGTGTGGTAATGCATTCAGTAACTTTATTCTGTTTCTTTCTGCAGAAGTTCACTAAGGATAATGCAAACAGCTAAGAAAAGGAACCTTAAATTTAGGAGAATAAAGAGACAACATAAAATCAGAAGTTCAGCTGTGTATTAAAATGCTCTTTTGAGAGGTCAGGAAATTGATCATGGGTGAGATGGCAGAAGATACTGAACCTTAAACTGCTTTGTTCTTTTTTTTCTTTGCTTAAAAAGACAAAGTCAGACCCAACTTGTTACTGGAGCTTTAGAGCCCACCAGCAGTGTGCAATTTCTGGCTAAGAGCAGGAGCAGCATAGCTCATGTGGTTCCCACACCAGGCAGCAGCCTCTGCTCTCAAACCCCTCCTCTTTTCCTCATGTTGTCATTGTATTCACTCTTAGTGTCTCAGAATATCTTTTTAATTGCTTATCAAATGGATAGTTATTGTATCATAAAATCTTCAAAGCCATTTCGCAGTCCCATTCAGTTGTGGAGCTGAACTTTTATACAATGATATATCACAATGGATTATGCTAATAAGCTTGTTAATAGCTCCAACAGTGTTAACTGAGCGCATTAAAACAAACTGGTCATTGCAGTAGATTGGGAAATGTTTTATAAGGGGCATGTGATCTAAGAGCAACCATGACAAGGCTAGTAAATAATGGCAGAAACTGGCATGACCAAAGAAATGCTCACCTAAATTATTTATATGTTAATCAAAAATACAGTTGTTAAGCAATATCATTAGTTCATTACTAATTGGTTTATGGATTTGTGATGAATTACTTATTTGCATGCAAAGTAAACCCTCAGCCTTTTGTTCATCATTTCTAACCTTCAAATACTTACAGGTTTTCTCTCTGCAGTGCTCGTCCTTCACTAAAATGATTACATCAGCTTGTCAGAGAAAGTAGATTTTCAAGGTAAAGACATAATTTTCTTCTGAAATGTATGCAATATATTATTGTCATATATTTTTTAAAAGTCATAATATATCATAATTTAATGCTTGAGAGATATGCAATTAATGCTATACAGTGTATATTTTTCCTTACTCTCCACCAAAAATCCTACACTTTGAACATTTATTAGTAGTGGAGACTTGTTTCATTCATATATATCAAGTTGAACTGTCAGACACATTATTATGGGGAATGTTAAATTCCACCTTAGTGGAATCAGCTTAGGCTGAATATAACCAAAGAACCTCTGGATGTATTGTGGGACATCCTAGAGATGTGACACAGTTATTTAAAGGTGAAGGTGAAGATCAGTCTTCCATTTGGTGCCTGAACTCATCGGCAAATTTCTTAATAATAAGGTTTTCTGAACTGCAGTCTCTCATCAGGCACTTCTCTGGTCCTTTGTTTCCCTCTCCTCCTCATATTCTTATTGCAGCTCCTTCCTGTCACCTCCTCTCTTTTTCTACTTCCATTTCCCTCCGTGTAACATTTTTCTTTCTCAATTATCCCCCACTTCCATGCAACACAGTCACCTGTGTTCCCAGGTCGCACCCGATTTTTCCAGCCTCACTGCTTCAGACTAAAGGAGCTAGACCCAGGAACTATCACTGCATTTTTTCCCCTTTTGAGGTACTTTCCCTGTAAGGAAAGCTTAGTCTTTCTCTTCCCTTCCCTTTTCCTTTCCCTTCCCTTTCACTTCTTCACTTTTCTTTTCAAAAATCATGTAATCCATGAATATAATTAAATTAAATTAATATTGTCCATCAGCTTGGCACATATTTTAAAAAAAATCACTTTTCTCTCTCTTGGAATTTAAATAATAAGAATAATTATATTTTTAAAATATATTTTTCAAGGAGGTAGGGATCAGTATAAGCTTCCTAGAGATTTTTCACCTGTTGTTGTTATTAAGCAGAAGTTCCAGATGTATTAATGCAAACAGGCCCAGCAAGAACCAGCAGTACAGGATACGAAAGAAACTTGCTGTGAGCAAAAACTAATCCCGATGGAGAACTCTCTTCCAGCTGATCTCTCTATGTAATGTACTAACCAAATCTCACCTTTCAAACACACCCTGCAATTGATTTTCGTTTCCCTGACAGAAATCTACCTTCTGAATATCTTGGAAACCCTTCTATCAGTTGACCTTCTAAGGTTTTGTCTTTGAAATTACAGAGGTTGTAGTGCATTTTCCAGCAGCTGCAGGTTGTTTTTCTTTGGTATTTATCATCCACAATCTGGCTCAGCCCAGCAAGACATGCATCACAGTCTAATCCAAGTGAGTCTCACAAGGACAAGAGAAACCTGACCAAAATGAAAAAGTGAAAGGTAACGCAGAAGATGATCACCCAAGGCAATGAACCACTTTTAATAGTGTGATAAAGAAGAATTTTTATTACTGATAATAATTTATTATGATACAATAGTAATAATAATAGACAATATTAAGGGACAGCATAAGCAGATGTCGAGAGAGGCACTCCAAATATTTCTTGTCCAAAGAGACAAACATAGCATCCAGTTCAGTCACACCTTGGTTCAGTACTACACACAAGTAAATATTGCAGATAACTTTGTACAATTCTCTCTCCTTCTGTGGTGGAAACCTTATGTCAGAAAAATCCATGTCCCGAGGTCCTCTTTAAATTAATCTTGGATGATTGCAAAAACTATGATGAGGTTCCTTAAACTCCTTATTCCATGCTGAAAGACAAAAAAAGAAAGGATTCCTATACTTCAAGCAAGTTAGGGCTGTCTGAAAAATTAAATTTCCCACTAACTTCTCACAGCATGAGAAAACTAATGCATACATTGAGTCCTTTCTTTGCTGCTCCTGTGTTGGAACCTTGACCTTTTGTTACTGAAGAATTTGTAAAAGTTGGGGTTTTTTTGTCTTTTACAGCACTAGCCTGATTAGGTTCCAGTTGGACTTTAGCCCTTCTAATTTTCTCTGTCCATAACCTTATAACATCTTTGTGGTATAGTTCCCACTTCAAATCTCTCTGAAGAAAGATCTGAATCCAGCTGGTATATATGCATGGAATTTTCTGAGGGGAATGTGAGGAATTTCACCTATCCCAGCTAAAATTTTATTACCTGTTCTGTACTTGAGTTTACAAACACTGACATTGTATGTCCATGTGGGAATAACTGGACTTCTAATTAATGCAAATCCTCAGTTGCATGTGCAAATTTGAGATTGAAGCTACCACAGCTCCTTTAAGCACCTAAAGGCCAGCACAACTCAGTACTGCATTAGAGTAACTCCTAATCGTCAGCAGTGAACACAAGCCAAATCTGTTTCCTGAGGCAGGGAAGGAAGGCTCAGTCAACAAATAGAAACCCATTCCCTCTCTCACTAGTGTCTTATAGCCCTTGGCCTGCCTTCCTCCATCTAGCTTGACGTGTTTTCCTCTATACAGAGATTTGTGGAAGGATTCAGCTTTAGCCCCATGTTTGTGCTTTAGTTCACCCTGGGCCTCCTAGAAGCTGCCAATCCCAGCATTTGTGCCAAAATGTGACTGGTATTGGCTTTGGAGACATAGCTGTAATGAGCTTTGGGGTGCCAGATCACATGTAGCATGCCCCTCAAATACCCTCAGCCTTTGAAGCCCTGGAGGAGTTTTGGGTGGTGAGCTGTTGTCTCCAGAACATTATGCTTTTTTTCAGGGTGGCAGGAACTCTCCTCACCCTCTGAAGAGGCTTTCTCTGTGGCTCCTCACCTTCTCACTTCTCTATTCAGGGAGTCATGTGGCCACTCATCACTCATGCAAAAGGAGATGTCAAGCTAGAACCAGTTTACCAGGAGAGAACCTGATACACTCTGGTATGACTATAATTAAGGAAAAAACAACAGTCACCAGTAGATATCTGCCTACAAACAAAGCTGGAATGAAAAGTGAAAGAAATCCCACTTTTTTGTCAGCCTGATTGTCACAAAAAAAGCACACAGAAAGAGTCAACTAGCTACAAGGAACGAACTAAGAGATCTTTTCCCATTATAATCAGAACACAGAGCTTGTGATATCTCTGAGAGCTCAATCTAAATAAGGCCCCATCCTCTCGTCTATTTCACATTATGAATAAAAACATGAAATTAGTTTTATGTCAGAAGAACAACCCTTAAGACACTTGTAACTTATAATTATAATTTCTAAGCTGTTTGGCTTGTCAGTATCAAGGAATTCACAGCCCGAGACTTCCAGGACTTTATAGGCTGAGACACACTGTGCTAGCTACTGAAAATTAACTATGAATCTCTCATCTGCATCCTGATTTATTAACTACAGTGAGAAACAGAAAGTTTAAAAAAGTACTATATGTGCATAGCCTGCTAGAGTGGAAGGAGCCACTGGCTGTGTTCTGCTCCTATTCAATAAACTACGAGCAGTGGGTAAATGTTGGGGTTTCTTTCTGCAAAAGTATTCAGTCGCTTTCTTGTAAATAAACACTGCAGAATTTTTACCTTCACTGAAGAGCAGACCTGGCCAGCATCAATTTCAAGATTCTGCTGTATTCACTGGTAGCAAAAACTGGAAAGAAGATGTCTTGGGACTCTCTTTGCTATGCAAAACCCCATTCCCTTGTTAGATCTGGCTGAAAATGTTAACATTGCCTGTGATGTATTTTGAAAGAAACAATATTTTTTTACATACTTTGAATAAGAATCTTTAGAGGGAAGGCTCCCAAAAAAAAAAAAGAAAAAAAAAAGAAAAAAATCCAGGAACTGAAATCCACTTTAGGTTTTCAGCTTTTGCCAAACAACAGGAAAATACATTAAAAAAAAAAATATTGCATCCAAGATATTCCAAAGGCAGTTTTTATCAAAATTTTGTTCTTCCAAAAAAAAGTGTTTAACTTGTAAGGGGTACTTTTTCATGACTGTGCAGTTTCTCCAAATTCTATTTTCACCCCAGTTTTGAAATATTTTTTACAATAACAACTCTGAAATGCTACCCCTTATTATTACTTTAGGGATTTAAGGGGCTTGTCTGTATTTCAGATTTTGTTTGGGGGAGGCAGAATAGGGTTTTTTCCCTCAAACTCAGGTGGTTCCATTTTGTAAGTGAAACACTTTGTGATAGCAACACAGTCTGAATACTTAGAAGGCATTAAAGGATACAAAAGTGTCTGGAAATAAAGGCAAGTAGCAATCATTCTTATCATTTTCAGATGGAGAAATGAGGGCAATTAGGCTGAAATAACTTGCCCAGCTTATTACTGTTCTGACTACTGATGTCAAGAAGGCATATGTCTTTAGTTTCTGGGTCCTGGCACCCTACAACAGGATGCCCTGAGGGAAGCTCCCAAATATTCTTTTTTTTTTTCTCTCCCAGTTTCTTCTGGCATTGTTTCTTTTTAGCAATGTTGCCTATCTTGCTTCTCCCCCTCTCCACCTATGGGCTTTCATTATATTCTCCCCCCCGTCTGAAATTTTAAAAATTTCAATTGATCAACAATGAAACAAAGGCAAAAAAGGAGTCTCCAGAATTTCAAGGGGCTTGACTACATCAGATCCATTTAGAAATCACTCCTGATTTTTATTTTGTAAGATCAAAATCCAATGACAATAATTTTCCTAATTGAATCACTATTGTGCCACTTGTGAGTACAAAGTTATAATTAGACCCAGGACACTGACATTTATTTTCTTTTTTTATGAACAAAACATTTCTGTACTTCTAATAGTGCTGATGTTCAGCCAAACACAAAATAGAATTTGAAATTAAATTTAAAGGAGCAAAGAACCAGAAGAGAATGTTCTTGACTCTGGTATTAAAAAAGGCTTTTCAGAGTTTATGCATTCTGGCTGTGACAGCATTAAACGACTCTTCACAGATATTTGATATATATTGACTGTACCAGATTAAAAGTTAGACTTTATTTGTAGCATAAATCTGGTAGATGAATATGTAATGTGCATTCTTCTTTTATCGCAGTCATAGAATACGCGGAAACTTTAACCCCCCAGAATGCTATCTACATATTTCCCTCCATATTTTGTATTCATAGAAATAATCACATTAGTTGTTGGATACCCTTTAGTAACACACTCTTCTTTTAGTAAATAAAAAAGACTGCCACTTTCCATCATTTCACAGCACCTGGAAAGACAGTAAAATCTTCAGAGCGATCGCATCTTTCTTTTGCTGGCTCTCACACACGTTCCCCCTAGAGAAGCAGATGTTTGACTTGTCTCATGTAAAAGGCAAAAATTGAGTTACAGCTTCAGATTGCAAGATTTGCAATGTTTGCTACAGTTTATTAATGTTAACCAAATAAAAATGACATTAGTGAAAAAGATCTACATGATATCTCAGAACTCCCAAGATTAGGCCAGATGGTCACTTCTAACTGATATAATCTAGTAAGCTCTGTTGAGAGACAGGCTATTGATTGAATTTCTGCCTTTAAATGCAAGCTCCATATCTGCACATGTCCACAGCGATATCAGTTGCTTGAAATCCAATACAGAGGTGTAGATTGGGAGATGATGTTAGTTGCTACCTATTAAAACTGTCAATTCCATCTGTTGTCTAACACTTTAAAATACTGAGCGTAGTTTTTAATAGATCAGTATTAGATTAAGAGGCCGTATATCAAGGCTCTTACTAGCTGAGAAGTGTGGGTAAATGTATAATTAAATGACACAATGGAAAAGGAACTCCGTGGGCTGGAACTGGCCCAAATTAGCATCAAGCAGGAAGCAAATGCTGTGATTTAGGATTTCTGCAGCCGCCAGTCTTCCCTACAAATGAATAATGTGCAGCCCTATTGAAATTATCTTTACAAGCAAGTATATCATGATGCAAACCTGCAAGTGCTGTAAGACTTATGATTATCCAGCTCCCCACAGTGCACTTCCCCCATTACTTCAGCAACTCTGTACATCTGCCTACCTACCATGCTCTTATGGCTTTCCCACAAGGGCTGTCTCAGATGGCTGATGACAGCCCCATCAAAGCCATGTGTCTGGAAGGTTGTATCCCTAAAAGACCCCTATCAGAACATAGCTGAAAACCACCACTGGGGGTCCTGGGGTTACATATAGGGTGGAAGTTCAGCCTGCCCCTTCTCACAGGTGTGCAGTATCTCTTGGTACCTTGCCTGGTACCAAGGGCTGAGAGGGAGGGAGGGTGATGGACAGCCACTTCCAGCATTGTCAGCCCAACATGCAGCAGCTAGTGCTGCTTAAATTTAATAAGAGAGGAAAGCTCTAGTTCTTGAGCCCTTTGTACCAGTATGACCAGAGGAAGGGGAAAAGCTCCTGTAAGGGAAGGAGGAAAGAGAGAAAAAAATTAGAGAATGGATCTTAAATGCAGACACACAGACAGAAGAAATTTCTAGTTTTATAGCTCTTAATATTTGTATGTAGAAGCTAAATGAATATACCCAGCATGCTGGAAGAAAAACAGAAGTCCTCCTCGGAAAGGGCCAAAAGTAGGATTCATATAAAAATCCATGGTTTATTTTTTTCACTACTTTTTTTCTTAGAATAAGCAAATAGTCTCCTAATTATTGACTCTAGATGGGCCAGTGCTTTGAAAAATAGAGGAGAATGTGGGTTTAGTGCTCTTTTTACATCAACTTTCAGAAGACATTTCAGTTTAAGTATGAATTTTCAGAGCCACGTTGTGGTGACCTGTGAAGGATGCAGAACAGGTTCCAAGAGAGGAGTTTTGAAGCAACTTGAAAAATCCTGTTTGCAAACTACTAGTGAAGGGTAGTAAAAATTCCCCTAATACACCACAAGAAGTGTTTTGGATACATAAAATCTTTTCATGTTATTAAGAAGTACAAGGTACATGAAACATTCATGGAAAATTAATGTTAAATGAATACTACAGTATACTCATAGAATAAAAACTGTGAATTCAGAAACACTGAATTCTCAGCAGATACACAATTTGAAGAATTATGCTCATTCCAGATAGAAACAGAGACAATACTGTGTGATGTAGCTGATAAATTAACCAGCAAAGGTCCAGCCTCATGTATCAAATACTCAAAACAAATCTATAGGACCAGAAATATTTCAGGGTAGCATGAACCCACTTAGAATAATAAACTTCTTCAACAAACCCAGAAGTTGCTGTACAGGTTATCCACAGAAACAATAAAAATTCAATTAATTGATTATTTAGACTGTTCTGCTTGCTTCTTACTATCCAAAGTGCAGAAGCTGTCCTTCAACAAATCAGAACCTTCATGATCTTTTTATCTAAAGTTTGAAACACTTGATACACCACAGCAGAACAGAGGTAATAAGCATTTCAAGTGTGGAAAATAGCGATTCTACCCTCACCGTGGCACTCTTTTAAGGGTCATGATTCACCAGCGTAGCCACTTCAGTGGGACTCTCCCTGATATGACTGACACCACCAAAACCAAAAACAACAAAGATTTTTAAAGGTCTTTCATAGCAGTTAAACCTTTATAATGTGAATGGACACAGAGAGGGGCTGTGCATTTCAAAGCTTTCAGCATGCTTTAAACTAAAAGTTCTAAATTAAATTACCATAATGAACCACTGCAAAAATCTTACTTCATAAACCAGACTTGATCAAACTAAAGGTAAAAAATCTTAGATATATTTTAAAATTTTTATTAACCCAAAAAGTAGAAGAAAAATAGTGACTGTAATAAACTCTTCTTTAAAGAGATAATAGGCTTTTTAACTGATGTTCTCAAGTGAGAGCAGGAAAATGAGTAGTTAATATGAAAAATGTTATTTGAATATAATATCTCTCCCTCCATTCTCCAGCAGAAATGGCAATTCACAGAAGGAACTAGCACAACAGCTGAATCGAAGCCATAGTAAAATGTTAGATCTGCAAGTTAGTGGGGTTTTTTTAGGAAGAAGGTGGTTTTAGTGACAGCATAGATGGGAGGAATTGCATAAACATAAGCAACTCAAGTTGAACCTTACCCCATCACATACATCACATACTCTGGCAGTTCCAAGGTTTACAGACAGTGCAGACTCCCCTACCATATGAGTTTTTAGCTACTCCTTTCCTTTAGTCCCAGGACTTCTAAGCAACCAGTTAGACTCATGATTCCTTGTAGGAGTTGTCATGCTTATCAGTGGTTGTGTATTTGTCGTCATGTAGGAACTAAATGCTAATTTTACATAGAAAGGAAAGCAGTAGATGACTTCCCAAAATAAGATATTAGAAGAATGATGAAAATTTTAATCATAAATTTGGGATGGGAGAAAAAAGTTGATCTGCTATGGCATAAACTAATTATGGTGAACTTCATGCATATGCACACACGAACACACATACAACTGGCTGAAAAAACACAAGATATAGGATTGTAGCAGACTAAGGAAAAGCAAGAGCATTAATATTGTATAAGATGATTAAGGAGCTAGCATCAAACATATGGAATATTCTCTGGCTAAAATACACAAAGGATTCTATTGCTATTGAATTTTCACCAGCTGCCAACTAGGCTACTACTGTTACAAGATCACAGGGATGGGATATGCTTCAAGACTAACACCAGCTTTGCTGACTGCAGAGTCTTTATCCACATCTCCCCAAAACTGTCCCTAACCCACACTCTTCAGCCATGGTATTTTCCAGCTCCAGCTCAGAGCTGCAATTTCTTTCTGGTTGGAACTGTGCTGGAGATGCAAGTACTGTATCAAAGGAAAAAGACATGGGGTCAAGAGAAGGATGGAGAGGAAGAAAAAGAGACAGGGCAGCTGAAGGCTCTTTCCCACTTCCTTCTCACTCCCTTTCTTCTCAGACAAAGTGCATAATGTTCTCAATCAGACCTTGACAAAGGCTGCAGAACCCAACAGGTCCCACAGATCACCGTCTGCCCAGTAGGAGATACTGAGTGTGGAGTAGAGTTTAAAATATGCTTCCTTTTGAAAAAGTTTTGCTGAGTGCTGAATTCCTTCAAAAAAACAGATCTGAGTTATGAGCAATTTTGAAAATTGGTTCCCTGGGAGTCTGAAATGCTTAATATTATAGCACCAAAGTGCAACTGCATAACAGGAGCTTGATCCTCAGTGCCCGGTTAACTGAGTTTCTGGCTTTGTGTTGTAAATATCATCAGGTCAATTATGTACCTGTCCTCGCCCATCCTTCCATTAGTAAGATTTGCTTACATAAAATAGAACTTACTGATCTATTTTTTGCACGGTATTTTCAATTCCAGATGAAGGAGAGAGTGACCTGGCTGACATGGACACATTGAATAAGACCGTCCTTTCTAACAAGTTATTGCAAACACTGTTCTTTTTGTAAGTTATTTAGGTTTAGTTATTCGGATTATCACTTAGCACAATTTTTTTCTCCACTTATATCTTTATTGTAACAATGTGTCACTGATGCGGCAGCAAGAGCAACTCAGAGAAAAGATTGCAACTCATTATCATTCATTACTGTAGTGAAGAGAGATTAGAAACATAATGGAAACTGAGAGAAGATGTACCTTTGTGTCACTTACCTTGTACTTGGCTCAGAGCTGGGAACTTCCATGGGCAGTGATAGTGACTGGCTTCGCTCACCACCTCGGGTGGTCGCTCAACCTTTCAATGACTTCATTGCCCCGGTGTAAACTCAGATAAAAAGTACAACCACATGGAAATGCAGTGCTGTATTTGAGACCTTTCCTGCTTTTACATCTATATTTTTGAGCTTACGTAGAGAGAGCTGCTTAGTGAGTTATAGTTGTTTAATACTTCCCATTGTAAAACCTAATTTTCAGACATTGTAACTTTGCCAAATTCTAATAGTCTGAGCAAAAATATTTCATGTTGTGTGACTGCCACAATGTGACAAAAGAAGTAGTAGTAATATTTAGAATTTTAAAGATAATTGCTAAAGATAAAGAGTTTCTAAACAAACAAACAAAAAAAAAGAAAAGTTCACTGTGTTAAAATAATGATTACAAGAATATGACAGACAAGCTCTCTTGTTTGGTAGAGCAATATGGTATTTGTTAGGAAGTGCCATCTCAGCTAGGAACTCATCTTTTTCCACCATCTGAAAATCTATGTGTTCCTGAAAAAATTATTCAGTTATGTAAAAAATCTGTTTGTTAATATGCAGTGGAAAATAATTTTGTTTCAGAGACTAAGTTATTTGAAAATTTCCATCATCGTACTGTACTGTCTCATCAGTCTGAACAGGCAGAGGCCATGTGGGAACCAAACATGCTTCATCCATTCACAGCTCCTGTGCATGACAAGAGTGCCTGGGTGATAACTGCTCCAGAGAAAGACTTACTCTTCAGTATCTCTGTCCCATGGTAGCCTTTAGTTTTGCAGTAGTACCTGAACCATGAGGAGAAGAAGAAACTGGTGAACACTTTTCCTTTTCTGGGCTTGTCACAGTCACAATTAGCTCACATGATTGTAAGGAAGAGCAACAAGTCCAGACTCCAAGAACAAATAGCTTATAAAATTATTCTAGGAACTAAACTTCGAACATGTCTGTGCCATAGCTGAATGGTGCAATGACACCATGTGGAAGGAGGCTCAATTTGGTTTTTGTTTTATGCCAAGTTCTTGCGCACCTAGGATATCTAGTTCACAGACCCAAGGTCTGTAGTGATTCCAGGTGTTTTGTCCAAGGACTGAAGGACATGTTGCGTAGTTGCAACACTGAACAGAGTCAGCCAGCCTTCACACACCAGAATTCTGCTTTTTGACTATAATATAGCTTCATACTCTGAGGTCGAATGCACAGTCATAGTGTTTTATTTCAGCAAACTCAGGTTAAAATGCAAGGTACAAACATCCAAGCGGTGCCTACAAGAGTTAGATGAAGTAAAGTTTATCTGTAAATGCACATAGCTCAAGCTTTCCTCTGCCATGACTACACTTACTCAGCTACACTACCAAGATTCATTTTAACTCCATGGAATACCTCTGCTCTGCCATGTGCCTTGTAGTTTCATACATCACAGAAGAAACAGAGACCAGAAGCCAGGCTTTCAGAGATGAGCTGGAGGAATGACATGTGGCACATCTTTCCTTCTCCTGTCAGTGGCACTAATAAATAATCTGTGATAGTGTCTTGCAAACGCATGGATGTGAAGATGGTGGGGCAAACATACTGCCAAAAATGTGTTCCTGATCTTGGAAATCAAAGTTCCAAAGTAATTATACCCACAAATCCGCCTTACATTTAGGATTTTCTGAGGGAGACAAGTTACAGACTGAGCCTGCTGAAAAGTGAACATCAGCAGGTTTTTCAGAAGCTCTTCAGCATGTAAGTGGGTGGTATTTCTCAGAGCGCAGCCAGACTAGTGTTGAGGAGGTTGGATCCTAGATCTCATTTCAAAAACTTGTATTTGAAAATGATTCAGGACAGTCTGACAAAGCCTTTATTTAATATGAAAATGACACCTTACTGAAAATTTACTATAGGGCAACTTCTCATAAAACTACATGCCATAGGACACAGTGGGTCAATGAATTTAGTACCTTATTTCCTAGGCAATGGATGCTATGTAATCTCATCCACAAATTTACCCATGTCAATCACACTATTTATTAAAGTTCATAGTTCAACTTCAGACTGCTTGGTTTTGTACTTTTTTTCCCCTACTTAACATATTAGACAGTTGTTTTAACATTTAATTGGTGAATTGAAGTCTGAATTTTCGTGCTCATCCATGGACAGCATGTGCACAACATGCCATGGGAAAATCCATCTGAGGTCTGTCAACACTGCATGAACATGGGATTCCCAACATCTGAAGTGACATGAGATTTCTCCATCATCTGTACTCCCCTTTCCACTCTACCTTATGAAAACATCTATTTTATGATGCCAACTGTTGTCCCTCCCCTCTGCAGAATAATAGTGAGCTTTAAAATTCAGTAATTCTAGAATCATCTGTTCCTCAGTTTGGTTTGATAGCAGAGATCATCAGCTTGCTTCCTCTTAAGCACAGCACAGATTTATTAAACTGTCTTCAGTCTGGAGAACAGTCATGAATGGGGGTGGAAAAATGATGAATTGTTGAATTTAAAGAGCTGATGCCTTTTGTGAAATCCACTTTTCAGCATGCAGATGTAGGCAGCACCTCCAAATACATTAGGCAATTAGACAAGTTAATAGAAATTACTAGTAAAAGGCAATTAATTTAATCTAAAAAGGTTATTGAGGTCATAAGTAGTTTCTATTGCTTTCTGGTTTTGGAGGGGTTTTTAGGTAGTGTTTATTAGAAAAAATACTGCTATTATTGCCTTTTTCAAAATAAAGTACTGCAGCTGCTAATTCAAGCTCTAATTAAATGCACAATCCTGAACTTGATATTTGCTTGTGTTTCATGTCATTTCTCAACTCAGACTTCAAGACAGACTCAAAGCTGACACCTCTGGATCTTTCATAGAATATTCTTCCCTCCATGCAGACTTCTCTGTCATCAAAACTGTGGCTCGGATATTTGCGTGTGTATGTCTGCAGGGAACGGACAGAAGTTTAACAAGCTTTTATTATCCACTCTTAGTATCAGCCTGAATCTTTCGGTTAGTTGGGAGTTAATTGCCAAAAGGTTTTATGGTATATCTAATTGAGTCAGTCATCCTTCTATGCCATGAACCCTACCAGACTGCCAGTGTGCCCTGAACTCAAACAGAGGTAAGAGACCATCAGTTATTTAGTATGTGCTAGAAGCATGCATTTTCTTTTCACTCCATGTGAAAATAGTTAACCACAAGGAAAGAGTCCCACCCCTCCACTTTGCAAAATGGTGAAATTAAGTTTTCCGTACAGCTACCAGGGGACTGCAGTAAATTACCCTGGTAACAGAGTTTACATTGATTCTGAAAAAAGCACTTGTCCATATGTAACAACGATAACCTTTTAGAAGGTTTGGAAAACAAATCTGACACCCCATTAAAAGGCAAATGATTTTTTCTCCACACAAGAAAAAGAAACTTTTAAGACATAGAAGGCTATTAATAAATAATGGGGCTTTTTTATAGGAAAGGCTGACATGAAAGCTTAAGCTATAAACTGTATCAGAGGCAGTATTTTGACTTGTGTGGTTTATTTGTCAAAGCAGTGAGATGGGATCTCATTTTTATTAGCTGCACAAAAGATATTTTATTGAATGTCACATTGTAATTTGATTTTAAAAGGAATAGAAAAAAATTTCATTTTCTCGGATACATAATACTGCAAAAACATGATAGTCATACTAACCACTAACCACAACGAGTAGCAATATAAGCCCTACAAAATGTACACTAGTACCTTACCAATGCAAATGTGTATTTTGAGATTCCGTCTACCAGAATATTTTTCCTGAATCTGGTTTCATTTACTACTGTCAGAATAATATATAAAAATATGTGCATGTTATTAAATTATGTATGTAAACAACTAACATAAGAGTTATATTTGAGAAGAAGGACAGCTTTTAATATTTTAGAATTTGTCTTCAAGCTCGTTCACATAATTCATTTATTTACAAGAAAAAGATCATAGCTGAATGAAACAGAGAACAGTGTTTATTACCTAGATATGATGGGGATGAGCATAAAGAGCCACAGCATAAAGTAGAGAAGTCTCAGTAAATTATATTCCTTTTCATTTTTGCCATTTACTCCCTGAAAGTTTTTTAAGCCTCTTTGGTCCACCTCCGTATCCATGTTTGTGATCCCTACCGCCAAAGGTAACAAGCAGGATCTATGTCTAAAGAAAGAAAAATACAGCTTCCAGCACTCTTTGTGGTACCAGTTTTGTCACCAGAGACAGTGGCATCATCCTTGGGTGGGCAGCCTGGGCTTGGTCCCAGGACGGGAGCATTACTGTGGAGTGCTCAGCCCCTCCTCCTCTCCTCGAAAGCCAGTTCATCATACCATTCAGTCCTGTCAGATCCTGATGGTGAGCCCATACCCAGTAAGAGCCAGACAAATGCACTTTTGTAACTCACATGAAGCATCCGTTACACTTTAACTGATCAATATAATACGATTTCCAAAAAAAAAACCCCACACTATTTAAAACTAAGTATGAGTGATATGGAAATATATTTCAAATCTTAGTGTTTTCATTAAAAGTAACCCGCTGAATTTTTATATTTAGTTCATCTAGAGCCTCACTTTTTGTCAACTACCTGACACATCCAGAAAGCAGTTTTCCAACTTCTCAATTTTTACAACCAAAATAGAGGGAAAACAAAAGGAGAAACATTAGTAGGTGAGCCAAAATTCAATTTCAAATCATGAGTAGAAAGATGTGTTCTACAGTTTCACTACTGCTTCACCAGTTTAAATCCTGCTTATCCCACTGAAGTTGTCACTGCCCCCTGGACCATTAGCAATCATACATATCTTGCAAGATGCTCAAACTCCTCAGCTGGAAGGAGGTTACAAGTTATCAGCTCTTCCTGCAGAATTCAGTAGCTGATAGCATCTACCCCTGGACAATCTTATTTAGATAGAATCAGTTCTGGCAGAGACTTAACACAGGAAGCACTTCAAAAACATGTGTCAACCCATGGTCCTCACCAGGGATAGTTTAAAATCTGAGACAGATCCTAGAGGGAAGCATGCAAGAAACATACATACTACTCCATCCCAAAGGTGGGATTGCAAAACAGTTAAGGAAAATTCAAGGCCAACAGGCTGCAACAGCTCTTGCACTCCTGAAACATTTGATAATGACACTAATGGTCTTTTTTGGCATCACAGTGTTTATTTTCTGGGCACTGACTGAAGTAATGGGATGCAGAATGAACAAGTGTATCTACAGCTGCTAAGGGCTGTCTGCTGTAAAGTCCAAACAAGGGCATTGAAACATGCTGGAGTGTCTTTCAAGGCATAGAATTTCTTTAAGGCTTCAGTGCCAATTTATTCCTTCTCACTTTTAAAACTAAAATTTTGTTCAAGAGTTGGAATGAAGACTGCTTTCTCAAACTCTGTAATTTGGTGTTTGGGGTACTTTTCTGAGAAGTAGGTGTTCCTAGGCAAAAGAAGAGGATTGTCAAATTTTACTGGTTCTCAGGTAAATACTATTTCAAAATCAGATCCCTACCATTTCTTCTTCCAGCTGGTTTTGTAAAGAAAGCAATAGCTACCACTGTGCTGGGTTAAAAGCTCTCTTCAAGAGAGCTGTAAAGTCGCTATCGAACATATCGAGTGCTCAAGGGAAGTGAGACAGGAAAATAACAATTTCTGGCAGCTGGTTAGGATGAAGCAGAAGCATGATAGCAACTGATGAGCCTGACAAGATCAAGCCAGGTCTGAAAACATAGAAAAGCATTATTCTGGGCTCTGGGAATCTCTCCATTCAAACAAGGAAGTTCCTAGATGTTCTGGATGGTTCTGGAATTAGGCAGGTGTATCTAAAGGCACTTTCAAAAAGTTCCTATGTTAAGCCTGCATGACCTAACCAAGCATTAAAATCTTTACTAAGACCTTAGGAACTTCTGGAAGTGAAATCTGAAGGTGTGAACAGAAATTCAGTGCAGCAAAATGTGCAGATGCCTTCATAAAAGATAAGAGAGATTTAGAACATGAACTCCAACAGCAGCCTCCCAAATCCTCAATGATCCTAAGGCCTGACTCCAGAGGTCCCACAGTAAAACTGAAGTTTTGCTGTTAATTCTAAAAAAGTAGGAAAATATCCAAATAGGAAAATCCTCTGTGTGTTTGGGGTTTTTTTAATATACCTAAAGATAAGCTGTTGGTCCTCACAGACTATTTTGGGATTTTTTTAGGAAAATATCAACAGGTATTGTCAAAGTCAAATAACAGAACGGCAGTACCTCTTATTTGCCTAACCTATTTGTGTCTCTCAAATCTGTCTTCAGCCACCCACAAGGGTCTCCAGTCTAACTCTCAATAAAATTTGAAAAGTTCTTAGAAAATATCTATTTGTGACCATTATTTTTTTTTTAATATTGGGAGGGTTCAGTGCCTACCTTGAATGCGTATAATAGCACAAATGATTGGAATAAACCACATGACCCCTTGTGTTTCTTTAATAGCTTAATTGAAATACCAAATATTCCTATGGCTACCATGCGTCTGACTTTTCCCAGCCAGTTACCTTGGGCAGATGAGAGGTGTTCATCCTTGTCAGAGACAACACATTTATTCTGCAGACAGTCTTCTGATGAAACAGATGTAGGTTACTGCAGGTCAGCACATCTCCCCCCATCACAGCCCTCTAAGTTACTGTTTTGCTTTTGGGAACAAAGGCCTTCTGAGAGGTCAGCTGGGCACCTCCCCATACTCTCACCTTCTTAATTGCTTTTTGCCACTCGGCTGGCAGAGACACCATACTCCTGCTAATCTTGTTAGCATCTGCTTCATTGGATCATCAGCATACTTAATTTGCCAATCAACATATCCTAATTATTACTGGGTACCTGGCAGTGGCCATAGCAAAGTGTGCCAGGAAGAAAGCAAATGTGTCCAGTCTCCTCACTGCCTCCACTGGGGTCTCCGATGTTGCTCCCTACCTCTGCCTCACCTCTTCTACCAGCCAGTTCAGGCCAGCACACATTTCATGGCTGCTTTGCTAAATCACTCTCTGCAAGCACCTGCTAATTCATCCCTGAAGCAGTTTTTGCACACTCAGCCGCCAGCTACAACCATGGGCCAGACATTCCTGTCCCCAGCACTGAACCTACAGACTACGCTGCTCCTTCTGTACCACTGCCATGGTATCTCTCATCTTTTCATGTCCTACAGTCAGCACAAGAATGGTCCTTAGGAAATATCCAAGCATTTCAAAGGTTGGCCTGTATTACTAATCTCTTTGGTTTCTCCATAGAATGGTGATGAAAAACATTCCTCTTACATTGTAGTAGGGGATCTGGCCACTTTTGAAACACTTTAATATCCTTTTAGGGATAGCATCATAAAAATATAGTGTAACTATAATGTCTGAGGATTTTTGTTTATTAATTATAAGACTTAAATGAATTTCAGATTTTTAAATCCTGCAGATGGGGACTAGCACGCCAATATCCAAGTACTTATTAGATTTACAAGAACGCTGACTTTAAGGTTATTCAAACCAGATTTTTTCTATTAATATTACACTGTTGTGCCAATCTCACAGCAGTTGGTATGTTATGAAGAAAACATCAGAGGGGTGTGGTAGTTGTCTGCAAAAGTTCAAAACAACACCATGGCTACAAACATGATATTGCTCATCTTGGTCTAATATTCTCAGCCTTTTCCTGACCCAGGATTCATAACCAACAAAAGGAAAATATGAGGATGCCTTTTAGAGTTTTTTTTCACTTAAGCTCAAGATGACTGCCGTACGGACCTCTCTGCCTGGGGTAGGTGTCACCAGCTCCCTTTAAGTCCAGCAAAAGGTACTTCCATTGTGCAGCTCATTTGAACAGGTTGTCATCTTGAGGATGAGACAAATTGATCTCAAAAGAGCTGGCCAGCTCAGATGTAAACACCTGATTCAGACAGATGAATCCTGCCTCCACTTTGTTCCTGAAGCTGCAATAAATTATAAAGCTGACGCAGAGGAAGAGAAAAAGTAGCTATTTCTGCAAATATTAAATATAAGGTCCAGCAGGAAAGGGTTACCCTCATCAGGGTGTCACACGAGGCTGTCCACCCACTTCCTCACCCACCAGAATCGCCCTTGGTGCATGAGCTCAGGAAGGAGGCTTTGGAGCAGCCGTGCTGCCGGGCCAGGCACAGGAACCAAATTCCCACCAAGGCTTCGCTTCCCAGAGGGGCAAGGAGCAGGACTGGCTCAGGGTTTTTGGCACTGAAGCAGCATATCCTCTCTCCCTTCATGCAGGCACTGTTACCTTCTCTTGCCTGCAGCTATAAAAATCTTTTCTGTTATTAATTACCGTGAAACTTTTTGAAGTAAGAACAGCTTTAGTACGTTATCCTTGACACTGAAATTCACACTATCAGAATTATGTTATTTATTATTCCTTTGCCCCGTTAAGAACTTAAAAGTTTTATTTTTACTAATTGCCAGAGATTTGGTGGCAATTTAGTTGGTTTTCTGTAAGTTACCTTTCATTAAGCTGGAGGGTATCACTTTCAGAAATGCAGTAGTGTTCTTCTGTCATGTGAGCACTATTAAAAATGCCCCCTTTTGATGTGCAACCCCTTTAAATCTCTCTATATATGTGAAAGCCGTCTGGCTCTAAGGCAGGGGTTCTTATTTGGTTTTTTTAACAACCTAGCAGAGAATAAAACTAATAAGTATTTCTCATTCTTTAAAGATTGATTTATTATCAGTTCCAAAAACATGCCTTTTCGTTTGGAAAGTCATTTGCTCAGTTATGATTGGATATAAACAGCTGCTAAGGGTCAGCACAGGCCTTGGTGCTTGTTATTGCTTGCACTCCTTATGATTTTAGCTCAGCATAACTAGCAGTGGTGTCCTGGGATTCCTGAGTCTGTACTGATTACCAACAAAAGCCTCTTTAAGATCAGCAGAAGCAGTCAAGGGACTAATGGTGCCAAGGCAGTCTGAGGCACTGGAGCAATGCCGCAGGTCATAAAATGAGCAATGACAATTGCCCTGTCCTTGCTGATTTTATCAGCCTGAGAGTTTTTTAGTATCACACAGAAGACAAAAGGAATCTTTAGTCTTGAATAATATTATCAGCAAACATCACTTCTTTGGGGCTTTTTTTTTTTTGTTGTTTTTGTTTTCTGTTTGGTTTTGCTGCTGATTGCTTATTGTATTCAAAAAGGCAGGTGGATGTCTTAGTTATGAGATATATATATAATGGCTTTACAAGAGTGGCAGCTCCTTTCACTAGCTACGTGCTTTCACAGCTTTCTTAATATGCTTATTTTGGAGAAACAGAACAAACAAAAATGGGAAGTTTTACTATTTTAAGTATATTTATATATGTTGTAAAATGAATATTATTCTTATGTATGAATGGCTAAGCTGTATGTCAAATTCACCTCATCAGTACAGTTTTCATCCTGGCTTAGGCTAAAATGAAAATGATCTGTGACTACCTCATCTCTCACTCCAAATGAACATTTCAGAAAACCACTATATGACTGGCACTCTGTGCAAAATGCACAGGGATCACGTTGAAGAAGTGTTCACGCTTCCCGAGCTGTGATCGTCTGAATGAAGAAGATTTCAAAGCATTGTGAATTCCCTGGAAGTTACACCAGAGATGAATTTGGCCTTTAGAATGAGGTTTTATACATCTCATTGACACACAGCAAAATGTTTTCATCACAAGTGGAGACAATTTTTAAGACAGTCTTAAAATTAATCCCAAATGAGGAAGCCTCTCTCTGAATGAGTGAAACTTGGCAGATTTACAAATTCAAACTGAGATGCATAGTAGATCTTGTGTAGAGAGATTTGTATAATATCTGCCCACATGGTACCTGTTTAAAATCAGGTCTAGCAATCATATTTTTACTGAATTAAATACATCATAGAAATAAAACATATCAACAAACAGTTCAGGTTTGTTGTGTTTTGAACTACTGGCTATTCCCATTTCCAGTAAGAGACACATATTTCAAGTACAATCAACTTGCTCTCAGGTCCAGATTTGCTAAGGTGCAGCCACATTCACTTTGTATTCGCTGAGCTCCTAAATAACTTGCCCATTTTTTATTTAAAAATAAATAAATTGGAATGAAAAGTCCTGAAATCAATTTCAAGGAATCAAAACAGGAATTATTTTTCTGTATGTGAAAATCTCATTCAAAACACAGAGAGCTTGGGGTGACCAAAACCGGTCTGGAACTGTAAGCTTGTAATTGCTTTGCAGATCATTTATATTTTTATGCATAATTTTAATAATATCTGGCACAAATCATCACTAATGGCAATCCAGAGTTCAAATAGGAAGAGCACAAATTCTATGACATAATTCATTTCTGGCAGCAGGGGAAACTTAAATCAAGATTCAGACAATTATGTAAGCAGAGTGGAGACAGTTTGTCACACATCACTTCTGTCTTGGAATTGCCTGTGTGCTCTTTCAGCTACCTCTGTTGTTCATCTCTAGGTATTCATGCAAGGTATAAACTAACAGGATGTTACTGAAGGGTCTCATTGCAAGAGATGCAGTAGACAGAAACATTTAGCACATTATTAAGCAGGGGGACACAGACAGGGTCAAAAAACAGCAGCAGTAAAATGGCAAAAGAATGGAAAAGCAAATGCATTATCAAAGGAAGGCTCAGATAATAAGATATTTTCCACTACATACATAGCCCTATAAGATAGCAGAATATATGTTTTGTAGCAAAACGCCCAACTGCATGCAAAAATCTCTCCATAGAAGACTGAATAATATTGAAGATTACCTTCAAAACTCTCATGTTTTGGTTGACACAGAAGTGCACCCCTTTCACATAAACATTCACTAAAAACTTATGTAAGAATTTTGGAGAGAGAGCTCTCTGATCAAAGTAAACTAGAGAAAATAATGGACAGAGGCAGTTTGAATATTAGAGTTCAGTGCCAAGCTTACGACCTTCCCATCTTTCCTATCTCCAGTGGCCTTCCCATCTTTTCAATGTTCAGTCCAGCACGCATCAAAGCCCAGTTTTTCATTTTGTAGGCAGCAGTGGGTTCCATTAGCTAAATTTCTGAATTTTCTCATGTATCTATTCCCTTCTTAGTCATCTTCAAGAACTGAATGTACAGCAATTGCTTGACCCAAAGAACAAATGTTTCTTGCAGGATCAGGCAGAGGGGAAGGCACAGCCCAGAGCAGGCTGATACACTCTCTCCCTCAGCACACTTATGGCCAGTTCTCATCCTCCTCTTTCCTGTTGGCACCAGCTCTGAGATGGACACCATATAAAACTATCTTCAGTGGAGAAATTTTTACTGGACTGTTCCAGCAAAAATATATTTCCAGGGTCCCTGAGGAATGATCAGTCAATTATCTGTGGCAACTTTTGAGGTTCACTGTAATTCATACAGAATCCTTTAAACAACTCTGTGAAGTACAAACTGTGCTTCATGGAGACTCTGAAAGATATTGCAGCTCAGATTTCCATGATAATAACTGAGGAAAACTTAAGAGCCCTCGAGTTCTGTTTGTTGCTCAAGACTAGCTCAGGGCTAAAACACATATAAGCACAATTGGCTCTGTGATACCAATCTTGTGTCACTCTGAGGGAATAAACTGTCTAATATCAGGTTATTAAGTACCAGTAAGTGTTCAGAATTGTTATATAGAAAACACACTCACATTAGCTATGTCTGGGGGGAGGGGAGGTCATTAAATGGGAAGTCTCTTGTCCATTTCTTTTTTCATCAAAAATAGGCTGATGCAGATGTGTAGGGAAGAGCTATTGCACACCTCAATTTGACTTTGATGTGGAGTGAGGATGGCTCAGATTCCCAATCTGCTAAAACATACCCCTAGACACCTGTGTAACTGCTCAGTTTACAATCAGTCCACTTACCAACATGAGTAAAGTTATGCAGCTTCTCTGTCTTCTGCAGACTTTTATGCAATTGCATTTGTTTTCTTCAAAAACCCACAAATTTGAACAAAAGATGTACCTTGATTATTTGAAGGAGGAGCTTAAGATGAACATAATAATATCTGTTTTACCTAGGACTACTTAATAATCCAGAATCTTCAATCTATTTCCAAAGTTACTCAGACTACCTTTATTTTTCTTGACACTTTTTCAAATCCAGAAACCAAAAGGACATAGTTTCAAATGTGGTTTGTTTTATAACGTTTGTCTTTTTAACATTCAGTGCTACTTTAAAATTGTGTCCAAATATGGCAACATGCTGGCCTAATTTTGTGAAGACAATGATAAATAATGAATACTGGTGAAAGAGAAATAGAATACAATCTGTTTCAGTAAGAGCTAGTATTTTCAAATTTTTTATTTTTCTAGGAAACAGAAAGCTAGAAATCCCATGAAGTTTTTTAGCCTTGGAAACAGTTCTGTAAGGAAAAAAGGAGGGAACTATTGGTTTCTTCCAGTTGTGCAAGTTCTAAAGAATAATGTTTATAAATTCCACCCCATCAAACATTTCACACTGCCAACATCAAGCAAAAAGATGTGTCTGAGAAGCAAAAGGGAATCATACCAGGAAAAATACTATGTGCCTATTGTAGTTATGTAAAAGTAATAGAGGATCTTGGGGGATTAATCCTCTAGAAGCATCAATGAATTAATTGAAGAACATGGCAAACAGATTCAAAAGTGCAAAACTAGATGGCATCTTATCTCTAGTATACCGAATGGGTGGGATTATTTTTATAATTCTGTTTTCTCTGACTGGACTCTTACACTGCACGAGCTAACATAATACAATATAATACCTATAACAGTTAGACTGTGATCAATGAGAAATTAAAAAGCAGATCTCATACTTCATATCAGTTAAAATACTCATCCTATAGTGTCCTCAGACAGAAATATTTGGTAAAAAGGCAAAAGGTGCATTGGTTGCACAGTTGTAAAATCTCAGTGATTGCAGAAAAAAAGCTGTCAGTTTCTTGCTTGTATATACCAATTGTTAATTCCTAACAGAGGTACAAAAGAAATGGAAAGATTCAATGTCCAGTGCTACATAAAAATAATGGGATGTTTCTGTTCCTATACAGGCTGCTGTATACAGACATTGCTGTTGCTAAACTTATCTGCCTACTTTTACAGGACAAAGGTGTGTAACAAAAGTACTTGTGTGGGTCATAGTCCTGACACATGGCCCACGTGTCCTGGGTGAGGAAAATCTCTCATATCATGCAATTTGATATCTGCTTCCTAGAAAGTTTAGTCCTACAAGTGGGACCTTATATTTAACATGTGTAATCTTGAAATTGGAGTTCTCATGAGATTTGAGGCCTAATTTGATAGTCAAAAGACATTTTTGAAGTATCTCTGCTTTGCCTAATGCAGATGTAGAGGAGGGATAAATGGGACACTGTAGGAGTTTGCGGTTGCTGGTGGGCAGTTGAATTGGGTGATGAGAGGAAAGAGAGCAAATATAAGCATGGAGCACAGCAGGTTGGTGTCTGTGAGGATATTTGGTAAAGACACAATCCAGCACCTGAATCTGTAACCCTAGACTCTTTTTTCTGAACTCAGATATTAGTGACACTTCAGGGAAATTAGCAAGGAGCACTGGCAGACTTTTAAATCATGTCAAACAATTTCTCTGGATGCCTGTTTTAAGATAAAGTCTCTTATCTAAAAAGTATATGACAGGTACTTCAGCTAGACAAGATGATCTCTGCAATTTGCAGCATGACTGAGTGATTCAGTTTAGGTCACAAATTAATCTTCAAGTGATAAAATAGGATAGAAATCCTAATAGTAATGTCCAGATTCTTGATAAAAAAATAATCAATAGAATGCTAATAGAGTGATAGCTGAGTCACTGGATTACTGCTTCAAGTATGTGTAAAAACTCTGTTACACAGAAGGACTCCGCAGCACAGAAAAGCTGAGTTATTCAGTCTGAGAGAAAGAACAGAGTGGAGTGCAGCATCAGGCAATAGCTGTGTGAAGGGTACCATGGATCCTAACACTTCTTCTGCTCTGTAACTGTACACAGACCCTCCACATTCTCTATCCATCCTGACTGCTTACAAAGCAAATTCTGTAGTGCAGGAATGTGGGGTCTTTTCAAACCTACTCATAACAAGGTCCTCCAAGCTGAAATTTGCAAATGATGAATGCCCTTAATCTTTCTATTATCAGCTGGGTGCTAAATATTCATAAAACCATATGTGGACATTCTGCTGGTTTTCCCCTTTATTTGAAGGTCTTATCAACTCATCCAACACCCAGACTGAGGAAATAACTGGCACCTAATTTGGAGCTACTTTTATTTTAAACAAACATATTCCTTGACTAATAACCTGGTCACCATGCTGGATTCAAATTTGGCCCCAACCCACTGTAGACCAAGTAATTTCAGGCATGTGAGTCATTAGAAGAATCCCTCTGAATGTCACACATATAATTGCAGCAAAAAGACTACCTCTATTTACTTCTCCTGGAATGGCTGTAGTGTAGACAAGCAGGCTCTGTTGACATTTCTCAAAACCAATTATTCATCTGTTAACAATTCACCTATTCTGTCCCTCCTGCCTCCTTTTTAAGGTCATGCTTTTCATGTAGATATTTAAAAGCTTCACTATGCAACCTATACAGAGCCCTTATTATTGTAAAACACATTAAATAAAATAAAACAATTAAACACAGGATAAAAAGAGGATTAGAATGAACATTCCTGTTGAAGAAAATTCCTCTTTAACTACTTTTGAATATTGGTGTATAAAACCTTGTCTGTAATCAATATTTACTTTAGCCTTCACCTTGGCCACAAAAAGAAGTCCTTTCTCTATCTGTTAGTGTATCTCTAATTTACAGAATGCAGCATGTTTCTTCAAGGATATTATAAAGTGTAAACTTAAAGTTCAATATTTTACAAATGTTTGACAAAAGTTGGGGAATTTTAACCAAGTATATTAGAAATACTTTCTGTTAGGTCAGCTACTTCATTTGTGCTGCCAAAAAATCAAAATACGTTCCTTCCAATGCAATCCCTGGTGTTTTGCTTGGCTGTGCTTCAAATTACTCAAGACAGAGATATTTTCATGTAATTTTACATTATTTATATCTTATGAAAAGCTGGCCTCTGATAAGGAGAGAAGATGACATAAGTGTCCTGATAAGGACTATCATGAACATCCCAGAAATCTGTGACCTTTTGCAGAATACAGATCAGCTATCTCTTTCTTGCTACTTGAATTTCATTGTAAAAGTAGAGCAGAACCAGAATGGAGCTGGGACCAGAATGGGACAGACTGTAACAGATTTACTCACATCAGGAAGTACCTTACCCCACAGGGGTGTTCCCTGACTTGAGTGAGCCAATTTAGTAGGAGTCTGGATTTAGTGTGAATGTAGGTACTGTAAATTTCACTAGAAGGGAAAGCACTTTTGCATTGTTCTAAAATAATTCTAACTTTGATTTGAACTCATAGATTAAGTGTCCAGATGAGTGAGACGATGTAGTGGCAGCTCTTGCACCATCACCCATAAAGAGAATGAAAGGTTACTAAACTCAGCTGTTTAAACTCAGCCTGAGCTCCTGGTAAACCAATCCCACACAAGACCACCTGTTGGAATACAGCAGTAGATAATCTAGTAACTAGAAGGGAAAAAGAATAGGAAACAAATTTATAATCCAAGTTATTTGCAAGCCAACTGAAAATCAGGACCATTAGGTGTAAGACCACATGACAGAAGATGAGCCCTGATATATATATATATATATGTATGTATGTATGTATGTATGTATGTATGTATGTATGTATGTATGTATGTATCAGCAACAGTAAAGCAACCAATTTAGGTATAAGTAAGGTGATGTCACTACTACCCAAACGCAGTGGATCTTCCTAGAATTAAAACTAAATTATGTTTGAGGAGAAGTTCCAAAACACTTGGTTAAGTTCTAGTAGATTTTTTTTCCATTTGCAATATTCACCAAATGAAAAGAGTA
Organism: Phainopepla nitens; assembly: GCA_013400175.1. NCBI lineage: Eukaryota > Metazoa > Chordata > Aves > Passeriformes > Bombycillidae > Phainopepla > Phainopepla nitens. Next base: position 193,308 of record VXBQ01016162.1, read on the forward strand.
GAGAAACTAAAAGCTGACCATTCATTTCGCATTCTGGTTGAGAGCAGAAGAAGGAGGGAGAACTTATTCTCATGAGGTTTCCAGCAGATTTCACGTCAAAGAGGTTAGAATAGTTTGAATAAACGCCGCATAAACATCTGGGGTCAGATTCATGGGATATTCCAGCTGCTTTGGAGCAATTCAGTGACACAAAGCAGCAGTAAAACCCACTTTACTGGCCATTTAAGTCAAGTTTATGGCTGCTTTGCATTCCCAGAGCAGCTCAAAACAGCCAATACCATTGAAACTTACTCTGAATTTCTGGGCTTTGAGCAGAGCTGCAACCTAACTCCAAAATCCTCTAATGTGACCATTTCTAATAGACATAACATTCTAACTCAGCATGTGTCTGCTCATCACTGCCTTTGTTTACAGCATGATTGTAATGATCTAATTAGGAACTAAAAGCACTTTCAGTCAATTAACACTCCTTGAAGTTTAAAAAAAACCAAAACTTTCAATGAGTTCAAGTAACTGTTAAGGAAATGTAGCATTTTCTTTCTAATTAATCCGTTTCTCAGGATGCACAGCTCTTGCTGGTAGCAAACAATCAGATTTGCACTGAGCTTCCCAGACCTCAAGACTGAAGCTTGCCAGGCTTGCCCTGTCTTGCCCTGGGTTTTTCTTGACCATCTGGCATCTTTTCTTCTCTTGATTTATCTTTAACATCAAGTTGTCCAACGCAACAGGTACCTCTGACTGATTTATTTTACTTTTATTTATCTTTATATGGTATACCACTATGATTTTACAACTCCAGTATATATATAACGATGTAGAGTATAGAAATCCAGGCCTGGTGTGATGGTAGAGAAGTGGAGAGAGGATGCAGTGTAGAGGAATACCTCCATGGGATAATAAGAAATGTGTAGCTGTAAGCAAATAATCTACAGTCAGTCAAAGAAATGCACACCTGGGGCTGGACAAAACTGGGTTTAGGTATAACTGAGAAGAAAGACATAACATCTAGCCTACAAAAAGGGTACATATTCAGAAATATTGGACAAAACTTAATGATGCAGACCCATGAAAAAAGAGCAAATATGAAATTATATGTTAGCAAGCATATATAAAATGTTTCATTGAAGAAGAGGAAACTACTAAGATGAACATCTTATTTCTTCAAGTGAATGACTAGGAGCTGACAAGTCTGCTCTGACCCAACATGCTTAAGAGCAAAATGAAACAACCAAACTTGGGAGCAAGAGGAGAAGGAAAATGTTGAGCATAATAACAGAAAAAGGGGTGGAAACTAAGAATGCTTATAACATTTTTAACTACATTGTTATTAATGAGACTTTCGGTATTAAAATATTCTTTTCTGAAATGAAATTCGCACAAATGATTCTTGGATTATACTGAAAGTATTTTAGACACGACAACAATAAATTCTTGGCTTTATATATAAAGTGTGCTTTTCTTTTCTCTGAACAATATTGTGTGCATAACAACACATATAACGAATAGTAGTGATCACTGGCCACCTCCCAGGATTTTGCAGAAATACATTATTGAATGTTCTTGAAGACATTGCTTATTATAATCATGAGTACCATGAGTACCATTAACCAAATGTAGTAGGAGGGCTAAATGAAAAATGGTGAGGAAATTAATAACCCTGTACTTAGAACAGGGTTTGTATTTTATAAGGTAAATAAGGCTTGGATCTCCATACCACCTGTGAAGAGTAAAAAGTCATGAAGGACCAGTCAGTTGCTCAGTAGGTGAAGCAGGAGTCTCTGGAACTGCAGCATAATGGTGTTGGCTGCAGAAGTGAAATTAACATTACTCCAGAAGCCATATATTTCCTGTTTTTTCAGTGCTTCATTTTGCAATCTTAATATGCTTTTAACCACAGGTATTTAGCGTAATGTATATACCATATCTGTTTTCTCATTAGATTTTTTTTTTTCCCTTTTCTGCCTGTCCCTTAATAGGGATGGATGGAGCAATTAAAACCCAGCTCCACTTCAGAGCATACTGCAAAACCCAGGAGAAGCTTCTGCCTCTCAGAGTGCCAGAGGGCATAGCTGGCAGCAGCTGTGCCATTTCTTCCAAAAGTGTAATATATATATTTATGTATATACTTTTCTGCAGCTAATTATTTCAGATGGACACTCAAAAGGAAGCAGAAGCTATGACCCGATTTATTCTAAAATGCCTTTAGTGTTTATTAGTACATTATTTTACAGCTAAAATAGATTTTACAAAGAAAGATGAAGGTAAAAGGGGACAGATTCCTTAATCTCCACAACCTTGGAATATCTGTAAGGAAACACCCCATTATCTTGTCATTATCATCCCTGCATATAAGTTTTGTCTAACAATATGCTCCCATCTCTGAGACAATTTTCACTAATTTTTTTTCCTCTCTTTGCTCTCATTGCCTTTTTAAAAGTGGTTATAAATATGCAAGAAGTTGATTTCAGTCCTCATTTTCAACTTCAATAATTTCAAATTCAATACAGTGTATGTACATTGCCTATTTGCAATGTACATACATTGCAGAGGAATAAATGCATACCATATATTATCAAAAATGTATACATCACATTATCAATTATGTAATAATTTTATGTAGTACATTCAAAACCCGTTCTGTTTTTCATTGGAAAGTTAGCTTCCTCCAAATATCAAACAAGACATCTTGGATGGATCCATGGATTAATTTACCCTGTGTTTCAATTTAACATATTTCTTAGGCAATGAGAATGTTCAATGATACATTGTAGAAACTTCATCAAGACAAAAATCCCAATTAGAAGGTACAACAAAAAGCAGCTCCTCTGCTTCCATGGGGTATCTTAGGCAGACACAGGTTTCTGTTCACCTAATCTGAAATATATCATCTTGCATCTCTTAGGTGAGTAAAATGTTTTCATCTGAGCTATTCTAATTCCCCATTAAATATCATAATATGTCACTTCCTACTTATACCGTACTGAACAACTCCAAACCATTATTAAAAATTATAAAATTTTTGATAATAGAGTTTGTTTACCATATCACACTGAAAATTCACAGCCAGCTCTATAATCAATGTCACAGCAGACTTCAATCTATATCAGTAAAAGACAGATAACTGAAAGGACTGATGTATTTTCCACAGATTTGCTATATTGGGTTTATTAATTAATTAAAATGAATGAGATTCTTTCCTTCTACTTTCCTTATCAACCTCACTGTTTATCCATTTATTACATTTTGCCATACTAAAACGCCAATTTTTCTGTGGAGGGATACGTTGGTTTGGGTTGTTGGAGAAATGGGGAAAATTATTTTATTTTACAGTATTTAATCCTCTGCAGCCAAGATCCCTGAGTGTTTGGATAGTCTCTGCTCCTCTAGTTGTTTTTATGGTTCCAGGAACAATGATAATGAAAGAAAGAAAATACACAACCAGTGGTACCTACTTATTTTTAAGATGAGTCTTTTTCTACAGCACAGTGAAAACCAACCATGAGCCTCATGAGTATAACACAGAAGACAGTATTTTAGGGCATTTCATGCTCTATTATCTTATTTAGTGATACATCAGATTTTTAAATTAATGTAATAACAATACCATTTACTTAAATAAACCATGCCACAAACACAGGGAAAAGCCATTGACAAGGATTAGCAGGAAGACAGCATTTAGGATGTCTTTGTTAGCACAGTATATTACATTTAAAAATACACAAAGTTAAGAACATCACGTTTGCTTTTTTATCATTAGCTGTCTGATAGGCTATTTATTTCAGAAAATAGTGATTGAATACTGGCTGCCAGGTAATAAGCTTTCTCTAGTCTGTTATAGGAATTAAATTATCAGCAATCAGTAGTGCTCCTGGTAGCCATGTATTATGTGTACAACACAGTAGCTGTCCTTTAAATCAAGATGTATCTTTTAATCAGAAGTATCTTCTTCCACAAAGAATTCAAAGTTGGTTCAAGTCCAAAACAAGTTAGAAAAAAAGAAAAAGGCCAACTCATTCACGATTTAGCATGACTGGTGCTGTCACAGTTATTTTTATTTCTAGTCAAGCACGCAGTGGTTGCTGTGTGGTGGGAAGACCCAGGCTCTGTGAGACAGTCATTCTCCTGTGCTGCCCTCAAGGTTTAGCAGGCTCTGTGCTCCACCATGTGCTCTTCAATAACTTCACTAATGAAAGGGTCAGTCGTCTTCTGCAGCGACGTACCATATTGCCTTTTTCTTTCTCAAAGAACAGGTTAAGCCTCTTGATATGAGCTCAGAAGAGGCCAGGATATCCTTCCTTAAACAGCAGCAAAATAGCTTCACCAAAGGCCCTTGTGGGAAGCAAGGTAAATTCAGAAAAAAATGGGATTTGTGAGACACTACATGGGGCACCTTCATTATTACTTCCTCAAGTACTGCCAGCTGAGAGACCACAGTGTCCAACTACCAGCATACCCAGATGGATACAAAGAGCGGGTGTCTTTCTGGATCTTTTCTAATGATAAAAGGCAGTAGTACATATTAAAGCTGTGGAACTCTTCTTTATTCGATGCAATCTCTTGTAAAGTCTTACTTATAATTTTCTGTCTTTATGCGTGTGAAAATTCATCTAGGGAAGAAATACAAGAGAACTTGGACTGAACACAGAATCTGCCTATGCACTATCTTTGTCATATCTACCCTAAACAGTTAATGAAAAAAAAGACCAACCCACATGCCACACATGCCAGATATGCATTAAATAAACCCAAAACTCGCAGTTTTGAAGCATGCAATGGGAAGGATTACTTCAGACTTTCTCATTAATCATTCCCTCAATACTACCCACTTGTGACTCTCAGGGATAGAATACCAGATTAAACTGATTATTTTAACTGTTCCCTTGTTCTTGAGACTTGATTTTAAGATATTCTCCAAGATGGTCAAAACTTGACAGGACAAGGACACAAACAACCTTTTGGAGAGTTGGAGGGCTGGACCAGAAGAACTGCAAAGGCTCCAACAAAAATTCTGCAATTCTGTTGTCACTCTATATGATTTCTCCTGTGTTAGAGATTATATTCCACACCACTCACATTGACTTCTTCTTTAAGGACAGCAAGAGAAAAGGATCAAGAAGGGTCAGAGTGGTGACCGCACACAGCCGTTTATCACCTTAGGAACTCACACTCCTATTTCATGGGAGCCAGTGCACCAAAAGAAATCACAAAATGGCCAGGGAAAAACACGTGGTATCAAAACACCTAGTCCTATCATTCCCTATCTTTGAAAACTTCCAGTTTCTGGAGCAGCCATAAGAGAGCAACTGACTTTTCATGCTGTGCACCCCAGTCACCTCCTCTGAGAATCCCCCTGCATGACATTTACTTTAATAGGTCTAATTATAAAGAAATGCACTTTTCAGTCAGAACCGAAGAACCAGTAGGTTTTCTTCTTTAACATGCCAACCAGCTGTTTTGAAAGGTACTTCTCTAATCTCTTTCCTTCCACATGTTCAAACAGATGAAAGTAATTTTGTGCTCAACTGTCTATAAGTAATTAGACTGGGATGTAAAGGAGTCTTTATGTATCAGTTCAGAAAGAGCTACACTCTTAGCATACAGAATAATTATTAGCAATCTTCTTCATCTGTAAGGTATACCTTATGCATTTTACATGAGTTCCCATTATTAACATAACCTGACTATCAAAGCTCCATTGAAACTGGTGTCTTCTTTTTCATGTAACTGACTGAAATTCCCCAGAAATACAGTAATTTGAAAACAGCAATGCTGATGATTTGTTTCAGCTGTAATTTGTTATTTTTTTCCTCTTCTTTGTTGTTCTCTTAGTAAAGACCTAAACCAGTGGGGCTCCAATATACACAAACAAGTGTTCTGCTTTTGCTACAAGACGGATATTAATATTCAGTGAGGGTCCTAGAATGCTGCCTTTTGTCAGTTTCCTGGGCTAAATTCCCTTAATCTTATTAATTAGGAGGTCAAAAAAAAGAATACTTTATTGGGAAACAAAATGTGTGTTCTAAAGATAGGTTCAATTAAATCTATGAATTTACTAGGAATGATGACAGTAGAATAGTTCTTCAGAATCTGCCTCTGAACTGTGCTTGGCATGTCTGTAAACAGGGTGGGCAATTACTGAAACGTCAGACGGGTAGAAACATCTTTTAAACAATAGCTATTTAAAAAGTTGGAACATCTTTCACAAGAAAATTTAGAGCTGCAGGACTGGGATTGTACTCAGTACAAGGAAAGCTGGAGAAAAAGCACACACCACCCCAGGACTTGCAACCTTGCTCACAGGTGCAGACAAAACTGAACCAGGTTGGAAGGGATGCAGTAAAAGGCAAGGTGCTTCCTTTTCATCCCATATGGCAAACATTTTTTGAAAGCAGATTGCTTCCTCAAACATACCTCTCACTTCACAGCTACATACTATGACCACATCTTTTCATGAAATGAAGTTCCAGTCTTCTTAGAAATAGAGTATCATTTTAGTTTCTCTAGAATCACAAGGCATCCTCCAGGAAGTGAAGCCTGACTCTCGGTGATCTTGCCACCAAAGATGGAGGAGAGATGGTTCTTTGCCGACAGACAGAGCTGCATCATAAGAACAGCGGCAGAGAGGCCAAAAGCACTCATTCTTTTGGTCACTGCCAAAGAAGCAGTATTTTGCCCAAGAACACATCAGAAGGACTTGGTGTAACCTTCAAGGATTACAAGCATTACATATCAGTGCAAGTGACTCGGATGCTTGTGTCTGTCCCCAGAGTAAGTCACACTCTGTGAATACAACCAGAAGTGAGGCACTTTTCCTCTGTTGTTTTTACTGACAGAAACTATACAATACAGATGTGTTAAAACAGCTGGCTCCTGCCCTGAAGATCTGATTTTCCAAACAGACTGAAAAGCAGCAAAAGACCAAAATGAAACTGAAAAGCAAAGTGAAGATATATTCATTTCTTATGCAACATTTTACAGCTGTGAGAAGCGGTCCAATAGGACAAAGTCAGGGCATCTTTCTGTCATGTCCATGTCATGATGAAGGTATGTCAACAAAATGCTGTCATAGTGGATCAAAACATTATCCTTCTGCAGCTCAGTCCGGCCTGGCCAACCATTCAGTGAAGAGTAAGAACACCAGGTATGAAGACATTAAATGTGCTGGAAAAGGCTTGAGAAAAGCCCTGATCTGGACTTAGCCCACATCTAAATGGCCTTGTGAGGGAAGCAGGAGATGCACAGCCTCAGGGGGGTCAGCTGGTGGTAGAAAATGGGACACACTAGCAATCCCTAAACACAGACACACACATTCTAGTCAGTCTGTTCCTGAAAAACCTAAGATACTTACTCTGTTTACTAGCTAGATGTAAGCACTTCTGGTACATACCCTAGCAGGAAATACAACAGCAGCAGGACACAGCCTGTCTGCAACAAAACAGCTCTTCAGAAGACTGATTTTTAAAATTAGAAGTTGTGTAGTGAAAGGATCCACCACAAACCAAATGAAAATAATTGGAAATGTTACCTTATGATGCAGGTGAAAAGGAAGCATTATACTTGCACAGTTTGTATCAACAAAATAATGTTCCAGACTTAACTTTCAGATAGAAAAAAGATTACCACTCACTAGGCAGGAAAGGATGGGTTGAGATGATGAGAACATCAGGCACGCATTTTTCCGTTAGAAATCAATTAATCTCTGCCTGGCCCAGAGTTCAAGTCACGTGACTTCATGCACTTAATGCATTCAAGACTGCAATGTAAGTATCCCATGGAAGCACAAAAATATAGAAACAAAAAGGGCTGGAACTGTGGTTTTATCATGTGTTCTTGCCCTTCACATTACTTGTTTTCTCAGAGACCAAAGGTGCGTATGATATATTACAAATGGTCTCTCTCTGCAAATATCCAAAATAATGATTTCCATGTTATGTATTAAAGATGTTCTTGGATGTTTGAAGCACTTAGGAAAGAGTTCATTCTCACTTTTTCTAGAATGTCCTTACTAGATGATTACTTTCCTCACACAGACTTCTGGATGTTACAGAAAGCATAATAGGAAAGACCACAACAGCTGAATATACAAAAATATTACATTGATAGAGGTCAGAATTACTCATCACCTTCACCTGAATACAATTTCTGTGTTTTGGTAGGTTATTCTCATTGATTGTAGGAAGAAATGTTATTGTTTATGTCCATTATTACTTGACAGCTTTGCTAAAAGTCTGGTTTTGTGGTGAGCACCGAACTATGCAGGGGTTCTCCATCATTGCTCACAATGGCATCACCAGAGGTCTGGGGATCTGGTCCTTCTGTACCTTGTCAAGAAGCAAATAAATGTACTGATGCACATTTCCTAAGCATGGGGAAGTGTCAAAGAGATCCCCAAGAACCTCTTCACCAGGTCTGCTCTCAGCTGGCTATGCCCTATCATAACAGCTGTGCTTACAGGAGCAACAGGGACAAAGGGTGTTCTCTTTTACCCTAAAAAATTGCTACCAAAAGCTGAGTGAGAAAAGGACCAAAAAAAGGCAAGACTTTGCCAACCACTCCCAGGGACTACTTGACATATAGCTGTTCAGTCACACTAGAGGGAACATGGCAATCCTCTGAAACAATACAGCTGTGTCCTGATGGAAACTTAACACTATGGGGATCTTCAAGAATCATTAGGACCCTCTGAGAAAAGAGGTACTGGAAAAGGAAACTCAAAGAAACAAAGGACAAATAAATAAAACATAACCCCTGTACCAAATTAAGGAAGACCCCATGGCAGACAAGGACTTCATTAGTCAGAACTGATTTAACACAAAGGTGCTCAGTTGCTGTGTGGATGCCATAGAATGGGCAGAAAAATTACAAAATATTCTGCATATATCATGACATGCCTGTGACCATTCAGCTACGTCAGACTTGTTTTTATGTTGGATGGCACTCAGAAGCTTGTTTCAAATACTGGGCGTATACAGAGTGAGTAAATTGCTTAGAGTAAGGTGAGTGGGTCAATAAACTGAGAAACATAAAACCTGTAGGTAGGCAGAGTAGGTGTAAGTTATAAGGGAAGCCTAATTTTTACCTTGACAAAAAGCTTGACTACTAATTGTTCTATCTACATAAAACCCTAAGAAGTCATGGGTGGTCTCTGAGGATATTTTTCATTATTAAAAAAATTGTTTTGTTTTAAAAGACGGAATCTTTGTTTGTTTTAACCAAAGAAGAAGCTCTGCAGACAGGTTCTGCAGATACTAATTCTTCTTAAGATTACTCTTTGCCAGAGAATGAGTCATTCCTGTTCCTTTTTTTTTCCTTCGTGTTGTGGCTTTTCCTTGTGTTTATTCATTTTATATGATATGAATTATACCAAGAATGTACATCATGGGAATACATCTCTTGTTGGAGAAAAACTGCGGATTTTTTTTCATTTTTTTAACTGAGGGTCTGTGACTGTTTATTTTGTTTTCCCTAAATTCCGTGAACAGTCACCATGATTTTATGATCTTTCCATTCGCTACACTTTGAAATATATAAATAGAATTTAAAACAATGAACAAGATTCACCAGGAGACTCTGGCTGCCTGATGCTGCTGTAATGAGTGGATGCATCCTTAAGCCCCTCTCATGTCGGTTCAAAAACCAATTATGAACTCTGACCCCATCCAGTAAGGCTCTTAATTCCAACAGATTTGTTCCTATGTTAAAAAAAAGTCCTTAAGTGGTCTCTTGGGTTAGAGATTCAAGTCTGTGTGTCCTTGTGCCCCATACTCACTGCTCATAAGCATCCAAACAGAATTAGATGGACAAGCAGTGTGTTCTCAGTTTCAGGTCAGAAAATGATCTATTTTCTGTAAATTGCATAAGGAAGCAAAGCCAAGTATCTATTGTCCCCACTCAAACCCAGGAAGCAAAATAATGCAGAACATTCAAAATGCAAACAAAACTTTCCATTAGAATCCCCTCTTCTGACAATAAAATTCATCTATGTGACATAAATAAACTACTTTGCCTTTTGAAAATTTTCAGCTATAATATTCTTCAGCAAGATCACACAAACTGAGATCCTAAACTGCAACATCTCAAATGAGGATTTCTGGTGCTGTTTCTAAGGAAGTTAGGGGAAGGAAAGAAGTGGGCAGTGAAGATGGGCTCCTTTCTTCCATGGGAGAGAGCTGGAGACAATAATACTCTTGCTTCAAGCCATCTAACTGTGGGCAAGCAGGCAGGCCCATTTTTTCTTTCTGTTGAGGAACTTGTCTCAGCTATTGATGATGATAGCAGAGTTGTGGAAATAAAACAACCAGGTACCAACACTGGCTTTTTGTTCTCAATGGGGTAATAAATATAAGTACCTTCCCTAGTAAATAAACAGACTGTTGAAGCAATTATTTTGATCCCTGTGAAAGCCCCATGTTCAGAAACCATTTGCTCTTGATTGCTCCATTATGGGTTCAATCTCTTTCCAGATCACATCGTTGATCTCCTTGCTGAGTTTTCATCAGTGCTGTACTTAATTGTGAGGAACGGTCTGAAAGAAAGTATTGCCAGCTCATACTAACCTCCAGAGTTCAAAGGAGGGATATGCTTCCTCTCAGTTGTTTGAATGTTCACTCTTCATTTCACGTTGTCTTTGAAATTCACTTTGCTTCTTAAAGCTTGTTTTGTTTAGGCCATTTCCCCCCTGTTGAACACAGCCCATAAGGAATTCAGAAGAAAACAAACTGTAGTGAAGAAAAAAGCTAGTGCAAAACCATGGTATTTTATCTATATTGAATTCTTTGCTGTATACTGTGTTCCCTCTCTGTCACTCGAAATATTGTTCCTCCCTGGGAAAAAAAAATATTTTTAACACAATTTTTAAGCAGCTTGGTTTTATTGAGAAAGGTGATGATGAGTTAGTGGTAATATGAGTCAGACTGAGTGCTTTCATGTGTCATGTCTCGTCCAGAATTCTGGTGGGTTTTATTTTTTTTCCTCTGAGAATATATTTACAAGGAATGTGCTTTTCTCATCTTCATTTGTGCACACTACAAAAAACACCTCATTATTTGATAAGCTGGCAACTGTCTGTGCCCAGGACTGAAAAACAGACTTCTTGGAAAGAGGTGTTTCTGGAAAAATTGCACAATACCTGCTCAATGAATGAGTAAAGATAAGTGTTAGCAGTGTCTCTGCTTTCACTTTACCCACATTTCCTTAGAGCAATTCTCTTTGATAATTGTTGCTAGAATGCATCACGATCTCAGGAAGCTCTGCAGGACATCAAGGTTTTGTCTCACTATTAAGAAACTTCACTTATATGCATCCAATCCAACTTCAGTCACCTAACAGACGTCCTTACCCTGGAAACTCCTCAATGTAGACGTCCCTCTGCTGAAAAGGAAGCTGTCATCTTGGCAGTTAAATTAAAACTTGGGAGGGCTCAACCATTTTCCAGAAGTACATGTTTCTTTCCATTTTCTGTGGAGGGGATCTCAGTGCACTAAGCCATCTTATGTGATGGCTATGAATGTAAGGCATTTCTCTTCAGTTTCTCAACCTCCTACAGTCTGCTTTTTAGTTGCCTCTTTCTTTGATCCTCACTTGCAAAATGAGGAGAAAACCCTTCCTTCCCTAAAAGTACATTTCACATCACAATATGAGATAGAGGGAAATCCTATGGCAAGAGAGTTGAAAGGGAACAAGTATCTACATTTCCCTAAAATAGATGGATAAAATAGGACCAAACTGGCTTATTGCAGCATTTCAGGAGTACATGAATATTCTTAAAGCAGTAAAGGACAAATGACACCTTCAACAGCACCCACTTCTCAAAGAGGGTACCTGCAACACTGTATCATAATCAGAGCTATACAAAGACATGAGCTGTCCCAGGGTATATATAAGCCAATGTAAATTACATGTCATGGACTATATAGGAAAAAAATCAGTAGTGGGGGATGGGAAAAGGAGAGGGAAGTTCCATCTTCATATTTATTTTACTTCATAAATATTCATTCCCCCTATGACCCTCTCGTGTCCTGGCACAGTACTGTGCTGTTTTTCATTTTACCATTAAAGGATGTCACATCATAAACAACCAGTTCCAGCAGACATGCATAAAAGCTCACACTCAGCCAAGCCCATAACTTTCCATGAGTAATCAAATGCTCTGTGCAATAATTTTAAAACTGATAATCATGCATTATTTGATCAGCTTGTATGCTGGACACCTGATTAGCAAACACTATAGTGTTTACTCATTTTTCTTTCATTGCCTGGCTGGTTATCTATCTATCTATCTATCTATCTATCTATCTATCTATCTATCTATCTATCTATCTATCTATCTATCTTCTATTTATGTGTTCCCTACTATGACCATGTCTAAGTAATTTCTGTGTATTTAAAAATAGAAACAACATTGTATTTTTTAACTTCTTTTTTGATTTCTTTGTTTTCCCAAACATGATTAGCTCATAGGTTTGTCAGTTACTTATATTAAACTCATTTTCCCTTGAGACCAAACAAGTTTTTTACAGTAAATGACTGTGAGGTTTGAAATCTAAGGTTAAAATATCTGACTTCTTCATTTTTTTCCTGAAAAAGCAGGAACCACCTCTGTCATCTTGATGAAGACAGAAGATTCTGCAGTGTTACTGCTCCATCTCTTGAGAATACACTTCTTGGGAGCTTCCCCCTGTGAAATAAAGTCTTGCTGGCTCAGTGCATCCTACTTACTGTGAGAGTTCCTGATTATCTCTTGGAAAGGGAAAGGACCTTCAGTTATCCTAGGCATCTTCACACCATAAATACTGTAGTTTATTCTACATTTAATAACAGCAGATAATAATTTCATAAGCAGAATGGGCAAGGGCATTGAGGTTTCTTCACCCCTGGCATCTTTGCCTCCCAGAAGCATTCTGCAGTCTTAAAGGACACAAAAACTTCACATCAGCTTAGCTATCTGAAGAAAAAAGCTGCTTAATACAGGGGAGAACATTGTGCAGGAGGTACAGTCTCCAAGCACCTCTTTTCAGAATTGCTTTGGCATAACTTTAATCAGTTGCTCTTAGCTGAAGACACACACAAAAAGTGGGTTGATCACTCAGCACTATTCTCTGACTCACTGAAGTGTTATTGCTGAGCTCATCTTCAAGCTTTCACTATGCACAAACACAAGGGAGAAAGAAAGAGCCTGCCCTGCTCCCATGATAGTGGCAGTCTAAAACCAAGCCATAACATCCATTTAGTGCCTCTTTAGAAGAGCTAAATGGCTTTTGTAAAATCCATTGGTAAATTAGTGCTAGTGTTATTCACATAAATCTTGCCATTAAAATGATTTACTTCAACTGTAGCATTATTAATGTTCAGTAAATTAGGTCCATAAAATGACATTTGCCGTGCCATTAAATGAAGATAATCCACAAAGCTCATTTCTAACCCCCTTTATATTTTTATAGTGTCCTTCATAAACACCACTGGAGCTCTCTGAGATGCGTGCAGTCACCAGTATATTGATAGCTCTGACACAGCATACGCTTCAGATCAATTACTGAATCAGGAGACTAATTTAAACAATTTTACTTGTGGTCAGAAAAAGATTCATTATTTATGAGTGCAAACAAAACTGTATCATTGTTCTTCAATTCAAAACACATGTTCCCTGGAACATCAGCCCTCTTCAGACTGTCTTCAGTCAAAGTAGATTATAGCCCTGGAAAATTCTGGACATTTCAGAAAGCAGTTGAACAAGGATGTCAGGAATTTAAGAAGAGACCTCGAAGCAACCAAGAAAAAAACCACTATTTTAAAATTCTTTATAGGCTGGCCAAAAGATAAATCTCACAAAGAATTATAAGTCCTTTAATGTATTTTTGGTTTATATATATTAACCATTTCCATTAAAGCCCTGAAGTTAAGTCCATTCACACTTATAGTTTCATTTGAGGAGAGAAGGTCTTAGAAGGTATTATTAATTTGTCTGATCTCTCAAGAACTTGATTTCGCTAGTACTGAAAATTTCAAGCCTATGACTATCACTAGCATTATCATTTTATGCTATCAATATATATATATATATATTTATATTATCATTTTATACTTAGAAAAATGTCTTCTGCTCCCACTGATGACATGAGGATGATGTCATTAAACCATGTCTCTTGATGGATTTACAGAGCAGATGATTCATAGATGACTTCACTGCATTGGGACAGAAGAGCCTGCACCCATCTAAAAAGAAAATGAGCTACATGGAGAAATATCCAATTGACACAATTTCATAAAATAATAGTTCAAATTACAAGAACAAAAATATTCAATTGTCTTAGATCGGTAATGTAATTTTTTAGCAATACGAAAAATTAATTTTACAGTGTCTGTTCTGTGCCAACAAAAAGGATGCAAGAAGTCTGACCGGGAAGTTTTACCTGTGATTACCTCTACTTGAAACTACCTCAAGACCAAATCAATATCACCAGAATCATGCTCCAATAGTTCAGGAATTTACTGCCCTTCAGCTACTTGTAACCAGCCTCCATGTAAAAGGCGGCATTTATCTATGTTTGTGTTCCCCTTCTGCTTCAGCACAAAATACAATTGTTTGGCTAGAAGAACCCACATAAGTGTTTTATCTGTTCAAGCATGGTTCAAAGACCTTTGATCGCATGTCGGAGGAGCAGCTTCTAACCCCTTCCTCCAACTGTGCATTGCCAAGCTTCTGCACCCATTCATGCTAAGAGAGGAAATAGCAAGGTCTCACATTTAGGTTTTCTTAATTGCTTCTAAACAGGAGATTCCAAACATTGGAAAGCATTTCAATGACAGCTTTATTGCCTACCTTGTTAGAGCTACCCAAAAAGAATATGATGAGCTTGATCATACTTAAATTCATTGCATCTACAAGACAAAGTTAGTTCATTCCCTGACCAGGTCAATCTTGTTACTGCACTCCGACCACTCTCAAACAGTGGAAGTGTGAAATGGCTGAAGAGAATTTCTGCAGTGAACACCAGGAACTGGCAGAAATTCTTAAATGGGGTAGATTGCCATACAAGCCAAAGTGCCCATATAAGGATGGGAATGGGATGCTGCTCCTACACCAGGGGCACCAACAGCCCTCAGAAATACAAAACAAAGATGCCACAAAATACCCAGAAATGTTTGGATATTTGGGGTATGGAAGCTATTCCATCTTCATCCTACTGAGTTCAAGTTCCCATAATGGACTGCAGTCACCCACAATGCTCACTCTCAAGTGGAAGAGCTTTATGTCACTCTTTATGTCCCCATGCCCTTTCTGAACATCTCCATTCCTTTAGTGAGAGGAATTTAGGCTTGCAGCCACTCATGAAATGTGTCTATTTGTCCCCCTACTCACAAAATATGTCTAATGTCCATCCGCTCACATACATAAATTATAAAACATCAAGTCAGGCATTGTATTTTTAGAACATGAAAGTAATAGAACATGAAAGTCATGATTGCCACAACAGAAGTCCAGCTTCAGCTCTAATTAATAGTGTATGCTGCCCCAGACACTTCTTGCTTTCTATACTTGATGGCATGCTTCATACAATGTGCAAGTTAGCTTAATCCAGTTCTTAATGAGTACAAGATGCTGCTGTGGCTTTTTTTACCTGTTCTTCATTAGTAATTAGTAACAAAATACTAAAACTTATTGGGCAAGTCTAAGTAATAGAAGAAAAAAAATACAAAAAACCCCAGCATATTCCTTTATGTACAAACTACACCAAAGGGTAGTTTGCATTTTTATTTTGAAAACAGACTGAAATCTTTAAAACAGACAGCTTAGAAGACAAAAAGTATTATTAGGCATTTCCATATATGCAAATCTTCCTGAAATAGAGTATGAAAAACATGCAAAACTTTGCCAAAAAAATTATTAGTGGCCCTATAACCCAAGCTTTATAGTTTTGAAGGTTAAACATTGTTTTTTGTACGGATTTTTACTGTTAAGAAAAAAAAATACACAGATTTTTACAGATGCCAGTTCTCAGACAGTTCTTGTAAAGCTTTCAGACTTAGTCAGCCTTAAGAGGAGGACAATACCTAGCTCCTTGCAAAAATGTTAGTGAAGGTTGGCTTTCCTCCCTGAAAACAACTGGGCTCCTTGTGGACCTCAATAATGGGACCTAATTATAAAACTAATGTTCAACTAACCCATCAGTGAAACACCAACCATGCAAAAGATATTACAGACTACATAATAAATGTCAGAGGTTTGATTTCTTTGACTGGCATATGCAATATTACTGTACTGTAATTTCTCTAAGATGTTGTAAAAATATTATTATATGTACTCCAGTCAAAGGGTCTAATAGCATGACTGTTTCCATCACCACTCAGCAAGGTCATATGCAAAAATGAGCAGTCCTTTGTACCTCCTGTTGTGCCTTACCCTGCTATCTGCACACCTTGTGATATGAGTGTATTTGAAATAAAACATATGTAGTCTTCCTCTGTTGGCTGTTGCACCGGTATGAGCCCAGCAAAGCCAGCTGTGTTACAACAACTTCAATGCTTGGTTCAGTTTCTCCTCCTATCCTAGAACAAAAGAAGTACAGTTTATTTGTAAAGTCTACATTTTCGCTTGTTCTTGTATTGATAGTCTCAAGGCAGATTTAGTACCTCACTTGTAGAGTTCAACTCAGATATCTGAAGATAACCCTGAAGCAAGCTTCCATATCACTAATATTCTTCACATATTATTTTGCTGATCTCAAGAGAGAACCTCTAATAACATGAAGGGAATCAAGAAGAGTAAAACTGCAGAAGTATGCTGTACTTTTGGTCTTGAGAATGAAAAACAGCATTAGAAGTGTTTAGCCGTTAGCCAAAAAAAGAAAACTACGGCTCTGAGCAGCCTTTTGCAGGAAAATTAGATGCTTAGAGGAGAATCAGAGGAGTGATTAGAGCTGTTTGTATTTGGAGTTGCATCAGCTCAACATAATCCATTTTTTTATCACTCTTTTCATTTACCAGGAGCAAAGGTGCATGTGAACAATTTTATACCCCAAAAAAATTTGAAATTATAAGTTTGGTAAGTGGCAGCAAGGAGAAAGATTTAAGCTGAGTTGAAACAAACAACTTGGGCCAAACACCAACCATACAATGTAGTATGTGTGCTGGGGACATTATGACAAAACAGGCTTCTCACCCTTTCCTTGTGGAGGTCAGATTGGAAATAGAAAACACACGTGGGCAGGGAGGGTCCACTCAGAGCCAAAGCTCCATGCACTCTGGATGATGAGCACATCAGAGAGAGGCACACACGGTGACAGAGTTGAGGTGAGTAACCTCTGGAGATCCCTTTTTCTCTGTTAAGTTTAGAAGGAGCCCATGTTACTAGCTTGGCATAGACACTTTAACATTAGATGGTTAAAGGTGAATGAGATGAATCCAAACCAAAACTAAGTTACCTTTTAACAGATGGAAATCATAATTTTAAAAGTCACGATGCCAGAGGCAACCCAAGGAGGCTGACAATGGGCTTGTGACTGTGAAGATCAATGTGTTTCCATGAAGCACTAAATAAACAAGAGGAGATGGAAGAAGAGGTCTGCATTCTTTAAAAGGACAAGAAGTACAAAAAATAAAGTCATGGTTTTAAAAATGGAAAAAACAAAACAAAACAAAACAAAACAACTAAGACCAGAAAACAAAGCAGGCTGTTTTCAAAAGTAAACTTGAATCACCAAATGTGTTTAATGTAAAGAACCCAGCATGTGGCTGCATCAGAAATATATATTAAGGAAAAAATCTTGTGTCTGGAATACATTTCCAAACCATTTTATTTCTTTTTAATAAGAGAACACAGAATATAGAGCGGAGAAAAAGGGTACATGACTCTGACACCAGAAGTCTGTCCTTTTTCAACTGTGCAAAAAAGATTTAAGAGATGAAAACATCTTAGAGAGTAGAACTAGCAGAGGAATGGACTTGGAGTCTCTTTGAAGACCTGTAACTCTTTCACTCATCACAGAGGGTGCTTGTGATGAGGACACTCCCAGCAGTCACCAGAGGTAAGTAATGTACAAATAGAGGTGATTACCAAAATTAGAACCAAACAATGAAGCTGTTCTTGAGAAAGCACAGAAAACCTCTGCTGGTTTCACATTAGTGCTGATGAATGGCACACGCATATCCCTTACTTTTGGCAATAACACTGGCAATACCATTCCCTCCAAGTCAGGAAAAACTTACACCAGAATAAATGCTGCAGCCTTAAGAGATCTTTGACAGGGAAAGTTAGTTGCTGCTGCTTGGATGCCATGCAGCAGTCAAAATCAACATTTTCCAAATAACTCAAAGGGCAGTCATCAACAGAAAGAGAGAAATATCTTATCTGGCAATCAACTATAAAAAAACAAAATATATCTTCTGCTGATCTATCTTACCTGTAATGGAATGTGCTATGCATTTTATTTGCCTCTGCTTTGTTCCTGGCAACCTTTAATTTGCCATTCTTTGTGCTGGTGTCCTACATGCTCAGGATTATTTTTCTGTGCGATAATTTAGACTTTCTTTCTATAGAAATTTCCACTTTAATACTAGAGAATGTCACATAACTACTTGATTTGCTTGTCGATCAACACCAATTTTTGTGTAAGGTAAAAATAATCTGCTCTCTGGTCAAAGCGTTTCAACATCTTTGTGAAAAACATTGGTGTAGAAGTTCCCAAATAATATAAAAATAAGTTGGATAGTAAAATGTTATCAGCAAGAGTGTATTCTTTGAGCTGACTGGAAGTATTCTTCTATTCTGTTCAGGTCATATTGAAATATATTACTACAAAATTTACAAACCACATTTTTTCAACACAATTTCTCAAAAAATTTATAGTATTTTTTTCCCTACATGGATATCACAAGTCTTACTTTTACATATTGGTATTTTACCTGATATTTTAGGGAAGTGGGGGATTTAGCAGTCTGTCTTAACCACTAAATGTCAGAGTGGGCATGTAGAATTGAAATAGCATTTGTACATTTCTTTTCACATAATTCCTTTTAAAATATACCCTCTGCCATATACTGTTGGATAACAACACGTTCAGTGGTCTTCCAAGACAACTACTTGGGTTCCAAGAAAATTGCTTAACTTCCTTGGTAGTCTGTAAGCACCAGGCTTTTCAGAAAGCAGCTGCAGTGCGCCAGGCTGCAATCAACAGGTTGGAGACTACCTGGAAACAAAGTGGGGCTGCAGCCTCATAATCAATACTTGTTTGCAAGTCTTTGTTCTCTCCACCAACATGCTGTATCTCCATGACTGATAGATGCAGGTGATTGATAAAAAATAGATTTCCTGTGGTACCTTCCATTCTTTTTTCCCTTTCAAAAAGACCGCTTTGAAGTGAACAGCAGAGAGTTCTTTTGAGTGTTTGGGTATTTGGTAGTCAAGTGCAGGAACTGTTCAGCTCATTGCCATTATGGTTGTGCTTTAAGCATCTCCACATTCACATTCAGTGAAACAGGTTGTAAATTATTTGAAAAGCAGGAGAGAAACAAGTTTGTGCTAACAAAGGATATTGCAACAACAGTGCAAGAAAATTTGTCATGTAGTTTTAGCATCAGGTTCTGTATTTTATTTATCTTACTTATTCACTGGACTCAAGTCCAATATTTCTTCAATGGTTTCAAGGGCAAAATAATCTGTCCTGTGACCCATTAGACACCACATACATCTTATATTTTGTTGGCATTGGTCATTGTACAGCTCAAAATGTTGGGATATACTTCCCTACTCTTAATGCTAATATTCTGTCTCGCCATTTCTGGGGTGTTTTAGCAGACTTGTGGGTCTTGTTACAAGTCCTGAGCGTCTCTCAACAACTCTCCCAAAAGTTTTCTGTAAGCTTTCTGTATCTGCCACCAAAATAGTCAAGTTGAGTCAGTCCAAGAGAATCTGTGGGCTGACCTACCTGCCCACATCCTTTCCAGCAGAGGGTTTTCTGTTTCTCTTTTTAAATTCAAGTGTTGATACACAGCATAAATATATGTATCAAATATTGCAAATGTGTGATGCATCAGAAATAATTTCCTCACCTTGTGATAAAAAAACTTTTAACATTTGACAAATGTAAGGTCCTATATTAATTTCACAACTACTGTTAAGGATCCTATTATGTTTTTACCTGAACACATTCCAGCATATCATTTGCACTGGAGAAATAAAACAGAATGATTCTAACACCATAAACTGGAAACTGGAGGAAGCATAACTCATGTTATTATAATCATATTTTAGATAACAGACGGTCAGACAAAAGATTGTATGAGCAACTCTTTATATTATGTTATTTTGTGCGTAAAAAATGTTGAGAAAGCATTAGAGAGCTCAGCCTACATAACTTTCTTTTCAACAGTTTTACAGGTATAAATGAAAATGCCAAGTGCTTCTAATAGGTTAGTTTATAGGACTGTGATAAGTATTTATAAAGATTGGTCTGGATGCTTTTCCATTAGGAGCAGTACTGTACAGTATTTGGCTCATGCTTGAAAGAAGTTATAAACCAAATGGGGTTCCTCATTCCTCAGCATTTGACATATTCTGATTGCAAAACATTTGGGGTTTTACACGATTTATTGTAAATAATCTCTCCTATAATGTTCACAGCACAATAATTCACAACCCTGAGGCAAGAGAGTTCTGCAGAAATGACATTATGCGGAAGATAACTTTTCAGAATTTACCATTAGCACATCATGTTCAGAATCTATAACACATGTAAAGAGGTCAAATCCTCATTTTTCAAATATTTTTTTCTATCATTTTGTTGTATTTTATTAAAAATAGTTACAGCCAGCCTAATAGCTTGACTGATATCTCAATATGTTACCATCTCACATAGAGGTATAAATTGAAAGTGGGGAAACAAGTCAGGTTCTTGGATATAAAATGCCCAGCACTAAGGGCTGTGTACTGAGAACAGGCTTCTTATGCCAAAAAGCAGATGACACAAAAGGAAAGGCTAATACAAAGGAAAATTATATTCCACTAAAATTATGTTGCTAAAATGGCATATTCTCTTATAAAAGAAAAACTGGTTTGCGTTCACTAACCTTTAAGTCAAATCTGGAGTCAGCGATTTTTCCTTGCATTAACATGTTTTCACCTGTCTTTTTTCACCATTCTCTTGGAGGGTGAAATTATGATAAATCATTGTTATTAATATTTCTAATGGCAAAAAGAGCATTCTGTACAACTGAATAATTGGAGCTAGAATCTGAACAATTGGGTCCTGTTCCCAGGTTTACGACCAGCTCAGGGTATAAAGCGGAATATACACACTTAATTAAAAGACTTCTTGTTCTTTTCCCAACCTTTTCCACCCAAACCCCTATGTCTGGAATTTAAAAAAGCTGTTAAAGGAACTTAGATTCCTAGTGCAAATCCATTAAAACTAGTCAGTAAAAATCGTGATAAGATGCCCATTCCATTTAAGGGGAAGAGAAGGGTCTCTATGAGAGGCAACCAACTCTTAAAGGGTTGTAAATCTAAAATTTAACCCTTTAAGGCTCTGGTAGCTCTAAGGCAGAGGAGCACCCAGAAGAGAAAAGAGTCAGACACAGAACAGATGCTGTGATCCTCAGGAATTGCTACTGCTGGAGTAAAAGATCCAAAAATGAACAATCCCTTTGAAACCTTGTGGTTTCTGTAGGCTTATGACAGAGATTTTTGTAAGAGTCAGCTTTCTCCCACTTGCTCCATGTTTTATACGTTGTCATCCTATGGAAGGTGTAGCAAGGGAAGTATCTCTAGTTCCAGCCTAGTCTGTAGGGAAGGTCTACGCTTCTCAGGTGCAAATTGGGTATCCCAGTTTAGGGTTACAGGTATCCTGACCCAACATTGCCTGAAAAAGAAAGCCAAGGACACTGACTTAGCACACTCCCATTAAGAAAGGCTGAAAACATCTGTGTCACACAGTGTGGTCTGCCTGGATCAGTGCATCTCCCAAGAGGGATCATGGGACAACAGAGGAGAACCAACCTGCCCTTGGGGAAGTAACAAATTCAGACTGGTCTGGCTGCAGCAAGTTATGCTCAGAAGTCATAGGACCAGAGCTCACAAGATCGTTACAGGCAAAGACCATTGTTATCAAACGATAGCTGTTCATGATGCTCAACATCCTGATCAACATCAGCTTACCAACATTGTTGACTGTGGCTGTAAAATGAAAAATCTTCAGCTTTATTTCAAATGAACAGTCTTTACAGATCCTCTTTTATTTGCTAGCTAATGAGACCAATTTCACCTCCTAGAATGATGCTTTACCTGTTCAAGTATTTCCTCAAAAGCAGCTTCCCTTTATGTCCACCCAGGATTACATTCTCCCTGAGGTTTTACCTTTATATGTAGTTTAATTCATACCCAGACTTTGCAGTGAGTACTAATATGTCTCTTTGTTCTCTAAGACAAGAATTTCTTTTACCTAGCATGAAGCACAGGGCTAATAGGTCAGGTCTCTCAGCAGACTGAGGTTCCTCAAGTCATTTTGGTACTGTTTAGGAAGTCCAGGGATAGCAGTGAAATTACACCTCAATGATGCTTTCTTTAAAACTGAGAAAGAGCTATCACACAAAACAAGTACATGGACTTTTCTGTATAATATAAGAGGAGGAATTCTTGCATCCTCCCAGCAAGAACAAAATACACATGTGAGATCTAAAGCTTTAAGTGTTGCATTTAAATCCCTGTTTCATAAAAATATGTGGCCGACATTACAAAAACATTGAAATACCAGATCTGTAGTGCTTCCACTTACTACAACCAGAAAACTAATTCCCAAGGGAAAAAAAATTAGAAACCTTTCAAAGCAGATCTGGCTTGTATCCTGTTCATGGCATCTGACTGGCTTGGTGTTCTCATGATAGGTGTTTTGCAGAACCTGAACAGTTGTTCTCTTTAAATGAGCTACAAAATTAGATAAAGAACTTCAAAACTGGTTAAATTGTAATCCTTTTGGTGCTGAACATACAGACAACTAAAGATAATGCTCTGCAAGGTGTGAGTTGCCAGGGCTCTGTTTCTCCCAAGGGATTAAGCCTAAACCTACTGATGGCACTCAAGAGTGTCAACACTGATTATTCAAATGCTGATCATCTCAGCCTGTGAGGCAGGGAAGGTTTGGGGAACTGCTGAAGAAAGAGAAATACTGAGGAAAAGTGTTAGGAGATGGAGAGAAGAGTAACAGAGAGAATAATTAGTGTTCCCAAAATCTAAATTGTGAGCATGTGCTAAATCCCAAAAGAGGTGACAAAATAATTGTGGCGTCTCTTTATTCGGTTCCTAGAAGATGATACTATGTTTCATCTTTGTACCTTATTTTCAGGTAACAGCAGTGGGAAATTCTCTTTGGATTGAAGTGGGCCAAAGTCCTGGGTACAGATCCCTGCCCACAGGCCATAATTAGAAATGGAAATTAATCACCTTCAAGTGATGGCCTAACCTCCTTGAGTTGTAGTGAGTAACTGGGCTTCGTTGTATCACTTGCTGAAGAGCTCACTTACAGAAAGCTAAGTGCAGGTACTGAAGGGTAAAGCAAGGATCCAAAGCCTGAAAAAAATAGCACCATTAAAAATAATGAATGTTTTGGGTGACACTTTTCAAAGCATACAGCAGGGGATGAACAGATGGAGCCTGTGTGTATTTCCAGGGTTGTGTTTTGAACTTTTTGCTTAGAAGGCCTAGGGGTAAAATTAACACTTAATAAATATGAAGTTTTCAAATATTTATTGCTTTGAAAAAAATTGCTACCAAATAAAAGGAAGAGTTGACACCAGTCAAAATAATCCCAGAGAAATATCTTTGTCCAATCCTCAGGAAACCTTGCCATTTTTCTTACTCTGCTCTCCCGCCTTTCGTTGTCATAGCTTATTTGTTTGCATATCTGTGCTCATTTATTGTCAGCACTTATTAATTCATCTCAAATTAACAAGTCTCCATCATGACAAAACATGCACCATTCCTTCTCAGATCAGCTGTGCAGGCTCAGATGAAAAGCACAGTAACAAACACCACATACACTCAGCAGTTTTTATCTAAATTGCCTTGGCACTTCAGGTGAATTTCATCCTGCATGGCTGTGGCGTAAGGAGAGAGGGAAAACCTATAGGTCAGATTTTTGAATCTTCCTTCTGAGCACCACCAAATTCCTATGTGCAAAGGAGATTGACTTTCGTCTTCATCAGCCACTACAGTGGCAGTTCTGAATCTTCCAAGCAGCCATCAACCATGATCCTTGAAGACAGCAGAAGATTAATGAGAGCTTGACCTCTCTGAATGTCAGGCTGAGAGTTCATTGTCTCTGGACTCCTTTGTCAAATACAAACATGCAATATGCTCCCAATATTATTTAGAACAGAGTATTAGGGATCAGTAGGGTAAATCTGAATATTGTCAGCAGTATTACCAGCCATGCAACACTAATCAGCCTAACAATGTTAGTTAGTGAAAGCTGTGGTAGGATTTGAGGCATAACGCTGTACAGACAAGAAGCATACAAGCCAAATCTATCCATGCCCTGAAAATAGCCAATCAGAATGGTGACTCAAAAGCACCACTGATTCACGGGTCAGCCTGACAAGGCTGCCCTTAACCCTGTGTGCACTGGCACTTGTAGAGCACAGGAGGGTCTGAGGTGTGCAAGAGCTTTCTGTCGTCTCTCTGAACTTACTACAGGCAGGGTAAGGGACAGCCCACTGCTCCCCATTTGGCCAGGAGAAGACATCACAACGTCTGACAGCTCAGATATTAACTAGGTCTAATGGAAGAGCAATAAAGGTCTATCCCACATGAGCCTGAGACTCAGTTCAAATGTTAAAAGGACAGTGCAAGACATTCATCAAAACACAAATGTTGCCTGTAAAAAATTACAGATTTAAATCTAAAATGTTGTAGGCATGTTGACTCTGCATTAACATTGTGATTCTAATGTCATTAAAAAGAATTACATTCAGCATCCCTCCTCAATGTTTAATTATCACAAGCGTTGAAGCAAGGCATGTAACACCACATCCCATAGTACTTAATGTGAAAATAACATATTGTTACTGTACTTATGGCAGTCTACTTCAATTTCATAACATTTTTAAATCAGCAAGGAGGAGGAACGTAAAAACAATTGAATGATGCTGTCAGACAAATGGATGCTTGCAGTTACATGTGTAAGAGCGAAATACCTGAACACAGGACAGATTGCTTCTTTGTAAATGTGTACAGCAATAATTCTGGAGAATGTCTCATGGAAAGGGTACTTAGACAGGTCAGCTGTTTAGTCCTTGATTAAAAAAAATAATGATCTTTTCACTACAATTTTCATAGTGGCAAAACCACATTCATGCTGTGTCTTTGTGGATCTATGTAAAACAGGCTTGACCCCTGAAGTCACTTTTTAATAATTAACTCTCGCTAAGTTCATTAAACACTAATTGAAGCTACAGAAGAAAAAACTGTGAAGTATATGCAGACAGACAGAAACACCAAATGTGATTAAAGATACTGACTCTGGTATATATGTGCAATACAGTACATGTATTATATAGATTCCAAACTCAATTCCATAGAGATTTTTTTTAACTCTTTTATATCATGGTAGATTCTACCATGTTCGCTGCTCCTAAAAGTTTTATTTATAAAGAGTTGTAAGCTAAATGTCATGAAAATCCTAACCAATAATCTTTGGAAAGATCTAGAGAAGTAGACTCCAAACTGTACAAGATGCAGCCCCTGAAACATCTTTCAGTGCTTTGAAACGAAATAAAAAATGAATAAAGAGAATCAACAGTCTTGAGAGTCCACATTTTCAAATTGAATATAATTTGGAGATTTATATAAAAACCTTACTTGAAATATATATTTGACAGTTTTCAGTGTTCAAAGACAAGTTACTGAAAGTACATTTTATTCACTCAAGAGTAAAAAATTAGAGGTCTGTGTTAATCAATAAAAGGAGCATTTTGTTACAACTAGGTCAAATAATATGAACTGAAATATTACTGCTTACTGCTTTCTGGGCTGTTACCCTCAGAACCCCTCAGAACCCAAAACATTTTGCATTCAGACTCCAGCAAAGGTACCACACTGGCTCTTCCTACTTGCCCATGGACTTCTCTCATTCACCACCAATACATGGAAACTGCTTCCCTGAGTGGCTCAATGCTCAGACAGCATTTCCTGAGATAGCCAGAAAAGACCTGAGAGTCTGAGTCTGGGTCTCAGGAGACCAATCCTGCCACAGCCTTCTGCATGACTTAGGGCAAATCAATCACCCCCTGCCTCAGCGTTAGCATTAGCAGTAACGAGCTTTGCTGCTACTAGAATGTAGAGGCTCCAAGTTTGAACTTCCTGAGCCCAGGTGTTTCCTATCCAGTAAGATATTTGCGGAAGAGATGGGCTCAGAGCCTTGTTACTCAGGCTTGGCATGAGTCCAATGAAGCTGAGGATCTAGCCAGTATTTGGTAGTCAGTGGCTTACAGAGTGAAGCTCCAGTTTCATTAGGCTCCTCTAAAGATTACTGTAATATAAACAATGTAGAATGAGAGAACGAAAAGAGCCTGTGGTATCCTAACCTTTTGAAAAATTCACATCAGTTGGAATGGACTTCAGCTCTGCTCTTTGATCCTGCTTCCACAAACCTTGTTACTTTTTTCCCTGTTATTTTTCAGTATTCTAATTCCAGGGATATTACAAGAAAGAAAAAGGCAGGAAGAAATTAATGGAGCTGAGAAAAAGCTGGAGAAAAGTAAGGAGCCCCATCAGTTGTGGCGGTCCCAGAGATTTTATAATCTGTGTCAAAAGAGCTCTACCTAGGCATGCTTTGAGATCCTTAATCTAGAAACCTGTGCTTCTTGCACCTCAACTGGCGCAAGATCTGGATTTGTATCAGCTCTTGCTCTCACACTGTTTTCAGGCTGCTGAGGTGGTAGTCATATGTTCTGGTTGTAAGCACAGCACACAATGGATGGTGAATTTGGTGTTCTCTGGGAACCACCAGTTGCATGGCAAGTCCATGCACTTGAAAATACATTCTCCTAGTTAAGAGAGGATAGATAGTGAAATGGTCATAATACCAGTTTTCGGGCACCAGGAGACACTGAGTGCATGCTTTGCCAAAAAACTTAAGTCACTTAAATTATACCTGCACAGACTGCTAGGCCACCTCCACACCCATTTCTACTAAAACAAATTATAACCACAATCTTTACAGCTTTTTATAGCTGTCAAAAGCACAAATGTGGCATCTCTGCTGAAGGAGGAGGGGAGTTCTCATGCAAAGAAGAGATAGGACACCCAACCACTCCTGGGAATGCACTTGGAAATCCCAGGAAGATGGAAATCTTGCATACCAGAGGAGTGACAAGTGTTTTTATCCCAAGCCACCACAGTTAGAGATAAGCTCAGGAAGGTCCAAATGTACAAGGCAATGTACACTCAAGGCTCCCCCCTAGTTTTCATACATTATGCACAATTCTACAGTAATGGGAATGCAGAATTACTATTAGAAACATTGTGGTATTGAGAAAATAATTTCTCATTTTTATATGTAAATTGGGTCAGTCATTTTCCCATTAAAGGTAGTGCATATCTTAAGAAATGGTAAAAACGCCACTGATCTGAAATCCGAGGGAACAAAATTATGTTCAAATCACAATATTTTAACTTTTGTCTAGTTTTACATTATTTAAGTTGGTAAACAACCAAACTTTTCTTAGTTTAAAAAAATAACTATTTATGGATTTAGATTTGGCATGCCACATTCAGTCAGTGAAACTGCTGCTAATAGCAGCTAGTCTCTCATTATTTAAATAAAAGAGTTTCACCATAGTTCATAATAATAGAACAATAAAAGAAAAAAAATGTAAAAGTGAGATGCAGCAATTCCTTGGAGGTTATACATGCAAATTGCCCTGAATCTGAACAACACTTCAACAAGAAAAGCAATATTTTGGGACAACAGTTCTGCTTTTGTAATGAGCCTGTAAAATTCATTCCACTGAAATAGCTACAGGTATATTATACCCCATGAACTATTACAAAATTAAACTTCATAAGCAATATGCCAGTGCTTTGTGTGATGCATTTGCTAAAAGAATCATTCAATTTATCATGTTTTCCTGAAGCGTTATGAGACAAGATCTTTGAATAAAACTCATTTCATTAGGCTACCTTGTTACATTGGAAGATAAGATCTACACTTGACTAAAGACATCATTCCATCATGCCCATAATCACCCTACCTGGAGAAGTAAACATTCAGGACCTTAGAAAAATGGCATTGCACTGCCTCACTAATGGTACTGAAGGAATACATTAAAAAAAGGTCCAGATGGACACGGTGAAAAATTATCTGAAAGCAAATTCAAGTGCACACAAAACTCTTCTGCATGTACTGAGGGCAAGTTGTTTAGGCCAAGCATTCACCCCAGCCTGGGCAAATAGCATACAGCAGGGCAAGATGGTTAAAAACCAGATCAAGGGGCACTTACTGCATGGTGCCTGCCTTGTTTTCCCTCCCTTGTTTAAAAAGGATCAAGCATTTCTGTCCACCCAGTCCTCACTATGAGGATCCTGCTAGACTACTTAAAACGACACTTACATTTGCATAGCTTATTTCATTAAAAACTCCTGAAGGAGATCTGAGTTCTAGTCCAAGCTGTGGCACAAATTTCCTCTGTGGCTTTGGGTTTAACTTTTCAGCGTTTGAGTCTCTCAGCCTATTCAGAGGAAACAAAACTGATAATACATTCCTTGAAGGTAGGTGCTATGGTGATATTTTTGGTCATTTGAAGCATTTAGGTACCTGGAAACAAACAATTCAGAGGTTACAGAATTTGAAGTCTGGTGCACTTTTTCTTCTAGGTGGATAGTTAAATATGTTCAGAGAGATTTCCTCTGTGATTGCTATTTCACACCTAAGTTGCAAGTCTTCACTTTTTTCAAAAGCATTTTCAATTATGTGGTTTTCATGAGCCATTGTTTATAAACACCACAAATGGGTCTAGTAAGAGAGATTGTTTTCTATCAAAAATTATTTCTGGATAAAACATTGAGAATATTTTAATTTCCTTCAAACGTCTTTCCTCTTGCAGTGAAAACAGGTACATTTCTTTTTGGATATTGCTATTTTTGCCTTTCCACATTTATGTTTTTTTCATGTTCTTCTCCTCTTCCTCCTTTATGTCTGTTTTTTTCCATTTTGATGGCAGGAAAGAGAGAATGGAAAAGAAAAAGTATCCTCCTTTTATAGGGAAAAAAAAAAGTTGTGTAGGATACTACTTCTAATGAATATTTGCTACTTTCCTGCTGAAAATAGGCAATTTTTACCTATTCTTATGCCTTGGTAAATAAATAATTTTTTTACAAAACACTCTGATCAGCTATTTCTGACACTTAGTTGCAGAGCACCTTCATACCCCTTGTAAGGTTAATACCCAGCAAATAAATGAATTTAACTCACAGAAGTTGTGGATGTAAACCCAGATGAAATTTTTATTTTTTCGTCTTTGTCTTCTACCTAATCCTCACACAAACCCTTGCTTCAGACTGAAGAGAACCTAGCAGCAAAGTTTCTCCCTTACAATGCATGTAAGAATCAGTTACAATTCTCATAATGATGTGTGCATTTAGTCCTCATCGTTACTCATCCTGGTATTCATTATATGGATTTTTGATTCAATAGTGTATATGTCAGCCTGTGTGAGAATCTGTCCTGGAAATTTTAAATTGACTCCAATTTCAAAATAGCCAGCAAGAAGGGAGCTTTTTTTTTTTTTTGAAGTCCTTGTTTGATGAGGTGCCTGAAGGAAATGCATTCCCTCTGTCCCAGCTAAGCCATAAGAATCCAGGGAGAAGCAAAGGATGAAAAAGCAAGTGAGGAAACCCCGTGAGAGAGCTGCATGCTTTGCTGACGGTAGAATTTGAACACAGCACAAAGAAAGGGCTCAGGGACAGAGAGTTTCCATCTATCCAGGTCGGTGTTGTGTCAGGGTGCTATTAAAGGCACTTTGTCTACACTCTGCATTGTTTGATGAAGAAATTATATTTTTACTACGAATGTGGTTCAGTGCTTTGCTGTGGGTTTCTGATAGGGATTTCACCAGGATCACCAATGTTATGTAAGGCACATACTCAGCTGAAGGACAGAAGTATGATCTTTTATGGTAAGAACCAAGGAAAGGGAAATATCTAAAAAGCTCAAGTAAAACAGGGCTAATTTACAAAGCACTTGATTTGTTAGGATGGGAATATCACATCTTGACAAATGACTCCATCCTAAAACTCTTCTTCAGGTGCCACCACAGATGGGCATTTCTGAAGCTCTGAGGACACGGATAATATCTCAACATTCACTGATGCCTTATTGGCAGCAGGCAGGTCAGGCAGACACATTTTAAAGATCCAAGATCCTGTCTTATGAAAGGAAAGAAAACATAAACACACTGTCAGAAAGAGACTGAATATTAAATGGGACCAGAACATGAAGAAAAGCAATGAGAAAGGTGGTGAGAAATATAACCTCATGAAAATGCTTTCCAGCCTTTTACAAATTACAGTCTCTGAAACATTTTTTCAGTGGTGCTGCACACCCTTTCATGACAAATTCAGCATTATTAACAATAGGTTTGATTTTCTTAGTTATTTTCTGTGATTCTCTTAGAAGCAGTCCATTGACCCTCAGGGTCCACTGGTAACCACTGTGATAGTATAATTATGATTTACTAAGTATGAAGGGACAAATTTTCAAAGACCAGGGCTGGAATTTCACTTTGTAAATGGAAGTAATAATATTCAAAGTAACACAATTATATCCAAACGTGGCATGCTTAGAAAATGTAGGGACACATAATTTCCTAATCATTTACTATAAATGTCTTTATCAGAAACAAGATCCTCCTACAGAGAATTCTCCTTTATTCTCATACTGAACTCTGCCTGTCTTGTATTCGGCAGCATTCTATATATACTTTTAAGTTAAACAACCATATGATATGAGGCCATATCCTCAGCTGGAGTAAATCAGCTCTACTGAAGCAACAGAGTTGTGCTGATGTACACCAGCTGAAGTTCTGGCCAATTTTTCAAAATAACAAGTGCTTTGAAGTGACCAGAGCTACAGCTTCTTAACAACCTGATACAGCAGATGAATGTAAATCTCACAAGTCATTTCAAGTTCCTGATCTCCCATTTCTATTGAAAATAGAGCCATCAAAAAAGTGATGTATGGCATCTCATTTTTATTGTCCGTGAGGAGGGTGCAGGTGAAAGAAAGCCAAACGCAGCAAGGGCGTGGGGCTAGAGTCTGTTTCTGAAACTGCCAAGACAACAAAACTGTAGGTGTCAGTTTACCTCCAGTTCATGCTGCCTCACACAAGCCACCCGACCCAGGTGAAGGTCATGTCTCTATCACTTGGCACTTCAGAGTCATTTACATTTATATGTAATTGGGTTTTGAGTGTGCATGTGTTCAGAGGAGCTGGATGGCTTGGGAATTGGTAATAGGACATCAGAGCCTGTCACCAAAAGGCCACTAGTTCAAAACCAGAGCAGTTGTTGGAGCAGCCAAAAGGTGCTAAGTTTCTGCTAGTTGCTCTGCAACTTGGATGAAATTAGTTGATGACTTCAGCCTGGACATGTGTCCCTATCACAAAATAGCTCTGTTGCTGCAGCTGTCAGAAAGGACATCTTGTGGATATTGTCAGCAGAAAGGTCAAGGACTGATGGTGTGAGTGTGTAGATGACCTCTCCCTCTCACCCCAGTTAGTTTTCTAGCCGGCCTAAGAGACGTGCTGCTGGAACAATGCGGGAAATGTCACCCAGCTGCTGCCCTTTCTAGTAGGTTTCTGGAGGTTAAAGCATGACATCAGACCTGTGGATGTTAAACCTCATGCCTTTCAGAATCATTTTAAAAGCCTGAATGAAGTGCTGTGATGACAGTAATAAATAAACATGCAGAGAGACCTATAACAGGCTTCGAAAAAAGCATTTGCAAAACATGTGGCTCAGTACACCTCGCTTACTAAATTTTGCTGACAATGCCAGCAGGTGCCTGGTGGCAGAATTACTGATTTGTATTTTTTTTCCCCTAGCATTTATTTTACTGGCTGAGATTTTTTTCCCTAGCTCTATAGGATTTATGCCCTTCACTAAGCACCTGCTTCCCAAATAGAAAATAAATTATTTGGGTTTGTCTGTCTTGCAGTGGGATGAAGTCCAACACACCTATTTAGCTACCAAAAATCCCAGAGTAACAGAAAGCCATAATTAGGCTCCTTGACCTCAGCTACACAAATTAAAGGGTAAAACCTCCCTCTGTGCTGCAGAAACAGACCGAGCCAAAGTCATCTTGCACTGAGCAGCATCAGCAGAAGCTGATGTCAAGGCTTTCACTACTCTCCTCTCCTTCCAGGACAACATAGGCTCAACGGCTAGCAGGCTCACCTCCACCTCCTTATGGATGACAACACACACACTATTCACAGAAGACATATGCATATCTTTAATTTTATCCCTAAACTAAATCAGGTAGATGGGCTAGAAGAACAGCCATCTAGCCATGAAATCACAGAGTTCAAAGCTGGGTAGCTCATGAAGTATATACCCCATCACTTACTGTGATTGTTCTCAAAGCTAATTCCAAATTACCTGTTCCTCTGGATCTGCAGCTACTGGTACATAAACTGAGTATCAAAAAAGCTGATAAGGATCTGTCTGTAGGAGTTTCAGTCACCTTCCTAGACTGAAGTGTGCCTGTACTTGCGGAGGTGAGACTTTACACTATGGAGGTACTGAAAGGCAATCAAAGCCCTTCACTCCTCACATCTCAAGAGAACTTGAGCACAAGTCAGAGCTTTGTATCTGGTTCTATTTCAAGTAAACAGTCACCTCTCAAGAGTTTCATGAAAGCTCAAAAATATCTTTCCTGCACCTACAACTGACCACCTAAGCTCTACCACACTTTGGGTCTCAGAGCAAGTAAAAAGATGAAAATATCTTTCTTATTACCTTGGGAAATTTCCATATCTTCATTCTTCTGTGGTTGTTTTTACACCTGCACAGGTGATCAAACACTTCAGATTTATCAAAAACGGCAAAACCTGAAACAGATGTCCTGTGGTAAAGCAGGTGGGTACAGTTATTAACCAAATCTGGTGTCTGGAAGAAGCTGGTAAGCACCTCCCCTTCTGAAAACAGAAATGAAAATGGTTCCATTTTTGGTGACTAGCTGAGACCAGACTTACACAAAATTAACCAAAAGATATTTAAGAGAGCAAAAGCAGTCACAACAGTAATCACTGGCACGAGCAGCTGGATCTCATTCCCGTTGAAAGTCGCAACATCAAAAATATCTACTTGTTTGCCAAGTTACTTACAGGTAGCTCTGGGGCAGATAGTTAAAGACCAGTTTACTTTCAAGGGGATTTCCTAATCATAGTTTTCTCTTGTTTCTGAAACTGGCATAATTTCTGCATCTGATATACTGTATTGTGAGGTCAGCTGTCTGTGGTGACTACATCATTATACACACTGCATAAATATTTGGGGGCTATTGTAAACTGCACTTTACATCATCTTGTTTCCCACTTCTTTACTGAACAGCTCTCCAAAAGGTGTCTGAGAGAGATTTATTACTGTATTTTATATTACAGTAGTACGTACAGGCTGTTATTAAGCACTATTCAAGCATGGAGAAAGAGAAAGTCCCAGGTCTTAAATTTCACATGTGAGATGCTTAGAGGTGAACTGGGTTTGGAGGCAAGGCAGTGGCAGAGGAAACGAAAAGCCCATGGGCTCCTGATACCTACTCAGCATCTTCGCTCATGAAGTTGATTCATGCCTCTGAGCCTTCTTCCTGCTGTGGGACTGAGGAAAGCTATTTGTTCTAGATCCTTTTCAAGTAATAAATATATGTTGCACTTGTTCAAGTTGAGCTCGTGGCAATAGTACTATACCAAATATTCCATCTAGCTGTGCTCACCCACAGTTAAAGGAAACTGTAAAATTTTTGGCAATGTTTTGTAGAACATAGGTACAGCATGACAGAGTGAAGAAGAAATGGGCATGTATCAGCTAAGCTACTCGAGCAGAGTCAGCTAGAAACTGGCTGTGCTTTAATTCAGAAGTTATTAGTAATACTATCAGGAATTGTCTTTGAATTAGTATCAGGGTACCAACATCATGCCAATTCTGAAGGAAGCAATCAGTGTACCAGACTTTATATAAAAAAAACCCCACTGTTCACAAGATGAAGTTTTCCAGTTCCTTCCACATTAGTAGGCAAGTCACCACAATAACCTGTTATTCAGGCACCGTCAGAAGGTATAATTTAAAGAGTAACAAAGATGAGAATCTAGGGGACATAATCTGAAATGAAGGAAGTACTGAAGGAACTTGAAATACTTAAGGAATAAGCATGACAAGAAACTCAGTAAGGGCCTTAAAAGGTGTACAAGTTCTCCTCTGGAAAGAGCATAATCTCTTCCTCATACTTGTGTTTGAGACCTTGCAAATTGTGGGCAGGAATAATGGATGGAAGGATTCAAGATATATCTAGGAGTCTCTTTCTAACAGCAAGGAGCTGTTAGAACTGCTTTGTGGAGCACTAGAACAGACTATTTGACAAGGCCATGGTGTTAGCATCACTGCAACTTAGATGAGCACATATCAGAATGAGACAGAGACTATGATCCCTTCAGTTCTATGATTTCCTGGCATCTCACAGCAGGTAATGCATGCCCCCAGTATCACCCAACCCCCCAACTAATTCAGCAAACCTGTGGGTTTGGACATGACATACTACTCGAAATACATTTCTGCGAAAGCACTGCCATAACCTACTCTCTCGGACTATGCTGGGCAGCCAGCTGTCTACTGGGGGTCTGTGAATAAAAAGAGAACAAAACCTCACATCCAAAAGTCTTTTTGTTTTACAGTAACATTGCATTTAGGGGAAATAGTCTTCAAAAGATCCAGACAAGATAGATAGTGAGCACAGAAATGTTATATCTATGGTACACAGAGGAAACATTCATTTTAGTATGGTGGAGATTTCAAAACATTTGAAAGACAGGTACTGAACATGTAAGACCTGGCTACTTTTAATGCAGAAACAAGAGTCTGAATTGATTAATTAAATAGCAATTAATAAAAATTGATTTCTGGGATTTAAATTGGATGAGGTGTAGATGATACTGAATTGTTTATTGCTTGTTCCTAGATGGTAAGCATTTTGAAGGCTGGAATAAAAGTAATTCTAGTGTTCACTAGCATTACCATGCATTAAAAAAATACTTCTCCAATGTGGCTGAAGAGAATATGCTGTACAGCATGTAACTGCTGTTATGAAAAAATCCTTAAATATTAAAATGGACTTCTACACATGGTCTCACTTCTGGACAAGAAGCAGCCAGCTGATATGAGTGTTTGCAGTTTACTCACAAAAGCAATAGGAAGTTCCTTGAGGTATTCCTGCAGAGAAGTGACTAACAGGCACAGCAGAGCCTCCTGAGATAAAAAGAAACCAACCCAAACTTTCATATGCAAAACTAATCCAAAATAAACTGTTCTCTAAGGCTTATAAATATTTAACTTTTCCTCTTTAAAATATTGCCTAGACTTGGTGATGGCAGGGACCTGAGATTCCTTCCAGTTTTACCTCTTACCTTTCATATATTCCTATTTTCTTTTTCTCTCTGACTTTTCTATATGCAACATTCACCAGATCTAAGAGAAATAAAACATCAGCCACTTTCTTGTGGACATTCTAAGGACTTTCAACTTAATTGAAATCATAACAAAAATTTTTCCCAGCCAATTTGTACCCTAAAAATCAGTAGGTATTTGAATCATTACTCAAATGTTTGTATTACTGTATGATTACCTGAGATTGCAGGAGGCTGTGCTAGGTGAACTGGTGAGCTTGTTTAACATTATAGTTGTTTCTGTGAATGATAGTTCATTCAAACAAACCAAACAGAGCCTATAAGTAGATGAGATTTGCTCATCATGCACTCAAATGTTTTTCTTCGTGGGACAATACATGCTATTTTTCAACGGTCAATTCCATGAAAATAAATACATTTTACGATCCATGAGACCAATAAAAACTAACTCAGCTTGAAAGATGAATTTCAGTTTTCAAATAATCCCAGTGAAATGAGTGTGAAATACCTACAGATGAAGAATTATTCATAGAAATTATTCAGACAATAGTTTCAAATAACCAGCAAATGTGAGAAAACTGCAAGTTATTAACACACAATTCACACTCCAGAAAAGAGGCACTGTATGAAATAAATTACTCAAGATGAGTTTTACTGCTCTTTTATTTCCAAAGGGTGCATTACCAGCAGCACCCTTTCACAGACTAGATCACTGATCAAATGGGTTTAGTAGCACACAACTTACAGAGAAAGTTTACTCACATGGGCCTGCAAACTTGAAGCAAAAAAACCAGAAGTTCTAGAACTTTTTTGTAAACAACAGATGAGGAGAGACATGTGCTGCAGAAGACCATTCACACCATCTAGTTGGGGCTCGTATTCTGTTTGGCCATCTAGAGGAGGCCACAGAAGGAAACATGAGTCTGTGCTACTAATTTAAGATATATGTTAGGGGCCTAGAGTGAGATGCTGTGAATATTCCTTATAGCGTCATTGAGCAGACATTAGAGAAAAGCCAAGAGGGACAACTGTCCTATAGATGAGAAAGCAGAGAGAAGTGGTCTGCAAGGATCAGCAATATGCTGACCTGATTTTCAGGCAAGCAATCTAGAGATAGTACACAAAAACAGTAACAAAATCCTTCGTCTACTAATAGATAGAGATGTAGTGACTAGTAACATCAATATTGTCCAAATTGATGGATTTTTATATGAGGTATTTCCTTCCTAGATCTTCTGACCTTCCATTTTCTATCTGAAGTTTTCTCTAGACACTCTACACTGGTATGTGTGTCTGTGGAAAGGAAGATCTAGTGGATTAATTGTGTGCTATGGTGCGTTCCTCATGACTCAGACTTATCTTACTTCCCTGGTCATGACTGGAAAAATGGTGTTGGTAATAATGCAAAGTTCTTTGGGGACACACCTTCAGTTTATTCATCTATTGAATATTATCTATTGGACTATTTTTTGCCTTTGACAGCTTATGATCAGTAAAAAATCATAGGATTCTTTGCCCAAGAAGAGCTGTACTAGTGACAGCATCTTGGCCAAATTTCATTAACATTGTCTCACTAAGCTTCATCTATGAAATCTCTTGAAGAGGTTATTCTTCCTCACTTCATCTCTTTAAATGGCTTTGGAGATTGCTCTGATCTACTAAATAAATCCCCACATCCATCTATTAGCTGTTAAGTAATGAGATACTTCCCCTTCTGTTTCTGTGTCACAACAAATCCAGCATGACAAGACTCTGAGAACTCCAGTTCTCTTTCCTCTACAACCCAAGATGATAGAAATCCCTTAAAGCTATCTGGCTTCTAGAATTTATGGCTGCTAGTGAAGAAATCTCATGGAACAGAGTTTCAGCACGATTTCAGCACTACCATACTTGATTTTGCATCTCAGTTTCAAACCTCAGCTTTCAAACAGACCTTAAACCTGACATGGAAATTGATTCCAATTTCTCCTCCATGTGCAGGCTGTTTTTTATTTTCCCAAAACCAGTTTCCTCCTCTTTGCTGGCGAGATCTGCAAACGCTTAAAGAGGCACCTTAAATTTGCTTGCCAGGTTTAGCTTAGCTAGAAACAGATTAGACACAAAGCAAAACAATCAACCCTTTATTTTCCAGAAAGATTTTCTTGCTAAAACTGTCCAGAAAAGTTGGGACACCAACTCCCTACCCCTGCCACAAGTAGATGGGATTATGGCAAAGGAGATGTTCACAGTCTCCAGCAGAGAAACACTTTAAGGCGTTTAAAGGCACCCCACGAGCACCAGCTGGAGTTTGCAGCAGAGCAGCTGTTCCAGTATGTGGGAAAGGGTATTGCAGATTAAAACAGACAAGGCATCTTAGGGGAGAATTTGGAGTGAGTTCCCAGGGTAGACACCCCTTTTCCACTAACAGCTTCCCCTAGGGAGGGAGAGTGGAGCATGCACTCTCTCCAAAGCCCAGGATGCACCAAAAGAAAGCAGTTCAGTTTCTTAAAACTGCCAGCAAGTGCTGCTGCTGTCTTCAGACCCTCACCAGACAGTCATGAGGGAGCACCACATGTGTGTGGCAGACATTGCACCAGCCACAGCTGCTGCCAGCTCCTTGCAAGTGGAAGGCCAGTGTCACTCCTCCAGTGCTTAGTAAGGAAGGAATTAAAACGGAAGAAAGTTAATTTAAATACTAAATATACACACACACATGCACACATCTTTGAGATCGAAGGAAAAGTAGGAGCTTACAAGAAGGCTTGTTTTTCCTCTCCCTCTGTTCCTGGAGCAACAATTTACTGTTGTGGATTTATGTGCTTCTTAGAGATTAGAAGATGGACACAGCTTGAAAACTCTCTGTGGACAACTGTTCTTTGTATATTCACAGGAGCAAACAGCTGCTGACACTGGTTTGTGCTCCCACACATTGTTTTTGCACCTGCACAGAGGCAAAGCTTGGGACTAGGAATGGTGGCTTCCTAGAGAAGTGGGCAGCTGAGCTAGAACACAAAGAAACCTGAGTACAGGCTGAATTTCCATGCCACAAAGGGTATTTCAATTCATCCTCTGGGCTGGATCCTAGCTTTACAGTTCAGATTCAAACTCAAAGCCTGGACTGAGGTAAAAGGCTGAGCTCAGCCTGGGTGGGCATGTGCTCATTGCAGTCCTGCCCGTCCTCCAGAAACTTTCAGCAGGAGCATGGGCCACTTGACAGGTCAGCCATGAGGTGGACCTCCTCTCAGCATGATGGCACCAGCATGCTTAGCCTTCTGGCTGGCACCAGAATACATTTTAGCACACTTTTAAGGAGATAATGAAGAACTGCACTCATTGTGAACCTCAGCTGGGCAGACATACACAGCATATCTGACCTCACATGAGCATCCTTCATTTCTGTGAATTCTCCATGGACCAGAGAAAGGAACTTGCCCCTTCACACCTTTTTCCCTGGTGGTAACACCTCATATTCACAGAGCTTTTTGTTTCCCTTCTCTATGCTGCCATTTTCTGTCACAGTAAAGCAAGACATGGCGCTGCTTTGTGAGAACTCATTTGTGGCTGTGAAATGCCAGGATCAGCTCTGTGTCTCTCAAGAAGCTGGAGTCTGTCATGTATGAGACACAGTTTCCCACAGTTAAAGCATTTGACAGAACTTGGCTTAAGAAAACTGTTATCAACAGAAACAAATCTGTTTGATTTGATACCAAATTTTTCATCTACTACATTAACATCACTTTCATAACTGCTTTGGCTCAGAATGGCATGCCAGTAGCACTCAGAAGCTCCCGTTGTGATAGATACTATGCAAACACATGACTTGGATTGCCTGCATTCGGGCCTGAAGTCAGCAATCAAAATCACAGCATTAACTTCACAGTCCCAAAATTCTTCTCAAAATACCACAGTGGTCTACCACACTGTCTTAAAACAGTCCAAGAGCACTCAAGAAATTTCTAGGTATTATGGTCGCCCACCTTTTCTATAAAAAGCCGGAGGTTATTTACGGGGAGAGAATCATATTTGGACATATTGCATGGCAGCAGCGCTCAGTCCCCCTGCTCCAAAGTCATCCAGTGTTGGTGATGGTACTCTCTCCATCGCTGCGTGAGTTATTGCTCCATTACCAGCCTGAACTTGGAACACTGCTCAGGCTGCAGCAGTAACAAGACAGATAGGTCTTTATGAAATCTATACTATTAACACTATTTGTTTTGCCACGAGTTGACAACTTTAGTAAATTGCTCATAATTGGCTATCAAGGAAAAAACACAGCACTGCTCGCCATTATTATGGTATTGATTTTCAATAATTGCTTTTTTGGGGGTGGGAGGAGTGCACATGTCGCTTTTGTGCTGTAAGACAGCCTAGAAAGAAACTGGCTGTGTGCATCTGCTCTGTGTCTGGAACTTCACTGTGGCATTAAAAAAAATCAAACAATAACATAAAATGTACACCAGGAGAAGATGAAACAAAGATTTATTATTTTTTCTCTGGCACTATATTTTAGCATTAAAATAAAAGAATGGAATTAAGCATGTAGCTAAACACGATGGTAACCCTGTAGGATATTCATGTTAGTCAAAGGCTGAAATACATTAACATTAAAAAACTCCATAGGGTTATTTTAAATATTCATTAGGAAATTTACAAGCTTTGGTGTAATGGTTGAGGACTCCAGTGTTTTTATAATTGGAAGCCAGACCAGTGGAAAGTTTGTCAGCCATGGGAAAATAATGTGGCCCAGTTTCTGTTCCTATGTTAGAGATTCTTGATTATGCTCTCTAAATATCAATCTCCTGAACACATCCACAGACACACATACCTGATATTACAGTACTGTTATGTGGCATCACTCATTATAAGTTCTTCTGCTCATCGTTCCTTTTCTCTCTCCTTTTTTTCTTAATGTGCAGTCATGCCCATGGCCCAAAATGTAGCACTCTACTCTTCTCATTTCAGATGAAAGGGATAGCATTGCAGGGAAGAGTGTAAAGAGTGTCTAATGTCTCTCAACAGATGATTCTGAAAATGATTCTGAATATTTGCTGACAAGCACAAGCACTTAACATAAACCCAGGAAAATTGCCAGAAATCTTATTTAGAGATGGCTCATTCAAAAGTCAGTTAACATGAGATTACAAACTGACCCAGGAAAAGAAAGGGTGTTTGTATTTCTGACACATTTCTTTATCTTTTTCTCTCTTTTTTTTTAATTTATAATTTTTAAGATATAAACTAGCCAAAAAGTCAACATTCCTTCAGTTTTGTAGCCTTCTGTTTCTCTGGACACAGGAGAACTGCATGAATTCTCTTTTCCTCACTTTCTTGTTCCATAGATGTCAAACAATCACCATGAAAGACTGGGAAAGGAGAGTTCTGAAGATTTACCCCTCCCAGGAGATCTTTGCCCAGATTTGCTATAAAACTCAGCATAATCTTTGATCTTCCAGTGACTTGTAGTCTTCTCTGTTACTTGAAACCCAGCATTTATTATTAAGCTTAAGTAGATTGCTTTAAACTTCTAAAATATTTACTCTCCTGCCTCCCAATGGGATGTTAACAATAAAAAATAGCGAGGGCTTCTACATTTGTTTTTACTTTACATAAACGAATTAAGCAGTCTCTACGAGGCTCGTTTAGACCCACAATAATGTAAACTGAAGCAACACAAAAGAGTCTCCACATCCATGTTTACAGAATAGGAATCCTACAATTTTTGGAGGAAGAGGTTTAGATAAGGTGCCTAACTCATCTTTATTCCCTGGACTGTGAGCAAACCTGAATAGGCCTCTCTGTTCATAAGGGAAACGTGTGACACTAACAGCTTGGTTGTTTGCTTTTGTATTTTTTCAAGTGAGTTCAAAGGGACTCACTTGATTATATCCCTTCCCCCTCCCCCACCCTTCATCTTTCATAACCATTGTTTAATGAATTTTTATTAGAAAAGCATGGCTGTACTTATGAAAAAAGAAAATCTGTCTTTGAAACCAGGAGCAGAGTGTGTTTTCCCTGGCATTAGCCTGTTAGTTTTTAATATCAGGTTTGCACTGGAGGTGACTCCTGGTACATTTTGGAACCATAAGCCAACAAAGTGAAGCTAATGGGAAAGGAAATAATACAGGAGAAGAGAGCCCCTTTTGAAGTGTGGGCAGGAAATCTGCACAACCCTCTCTCCTCCTTCTCCTCCTCCTCCTTCTCCCTCCTTATTCCCTACCCCCATTCCATGCAGTGTCCTCCTCTTCTTATAAATAGTGTCTTTTGCTCTTTTTATTTTTAAGTATGGGATTGACCAAAACTCCCAGCTTAATATCAGCTTCTCAATTAGCAAAACTTGTAGGAAAAAAATTTCTTCATGTAAAAAAAGACAAACAAATCAGTAAACATAAGGAATAAACTAAGGATTCAACTCTGTAGTTTTGGACAAGGTGAAAGATGTTGCCTTCAATCAAGCTAACCACTGCAATATGCCTCCTCTAAAGCCCCTGGTAACCAGCAGCATGCACAGCGGAAGACACTGGAGCATGTCATGAGTGCCTCAGAGACCTACTTGCACTAATATCATGTAAAGATACCAAGAAAAAATTGCCAGGCAGAAAAAGATCCAGCTCCTAAATGGCATGCTGGTGATGCAAAGCACTGCCAGATTGCAGTCACAGATTGGGCACAGCTATTTACTGTAGCTCATTCTTTGCTGGTATCCTTCATGAAGATCAGTTTGGTTTGTGTAACTGTGAGAAGTCTGGGGTAATGTTGGCTCTCCCTTCCCCACTTCTCTCAGTTATAGCTTCAGTGTTTCCCAGAGAGACAAGCAGTCAGTGGGAAGGCCTCTAGTTTAGGATGTGGAAGTTTGCCCACTTCATCTATTCAAAGCTGAGTGCTTTGTCACAGAGCTTTTTGTGACACTTGGGTAAGTTCAACTATTTAACAGAAATTGAGCTCTAAAATATCTTTGCAATTTTGTTGGTTACACTGCAGCTTAGAAAGCCATATTCACACTTTCATATCATATAGCACTGCCCAGGGAGAAAACATGGATGAAAAAAGTAGACCTTGCAGCACCGGGAATCACCAAAGTATCAAGAGATTTGAAAAAGAGATAATTTGAAATGTGAAAAATATTTCAGATTTTAAAAGTGGAACACAGGAATAACTGAATATTACGTGTCCACTATTCTTCAACTTATATGTTCCGATGATGTAAAATTATATTATGAGAACTGATATGTCTAAGTAGGGAATACAAAGTGTTTTAAATGTGACTTATGCCAAAAATCAGGGTTAATATTCAGGCACAGTTGTCCAAAATGGCATACTAGAACCTGTTTTTATCAATGTCAGAAATCCATCACATTACTCTAACACAAACCACCAATATAGTATTTCCTTGAGCATGTTATCTAGGACTGACTCGCTTGTAAGTTTTAATGGATGTCACAGCAAAAGTATGGCTGGGACATCACCTGGGCAATTACTGCATATGCACTCATCACAGGCAGGAAACATGCTATGAGTACAATATATTTGCTGGTCACAGGATGCTGGCAGCAACTCTTTGCTGCAGTTCCCAGAGGCACCTGGACATTAACTGTAATAAGCAGAGGAAAAGCTAATCTAATCAGAAGACAGAGGGTAACTTCCTCCAAATGCCATGGTCTTTCTCAAAACCTGTTTCTTCATAGAACTAACACTGCATACTTGCTTATTAAGCTAGGCAAATATCTTCCTCTCTAGCAAGAGAGTTGGTATAAGCTAAGAAGGTAACTCCCTGCTAATTCCTCTTTGCTGCTTTTACTGATGAAAAGAGAAGGTCAATAGAACAGGGCATAGCAGACTTGCTGAAATTTTTCTCTACTCCTTTTAAGCAGCTTGACAAATTATTAATACCCTGATCCAGTTGCACATTTTTCATTTACTGAACATGCCTGTACAGTACAGGGACAATAGAAAAGTAGATAAAACAGCCCATCCAGAAAGTTTTCTAGGTGTACAAAACACTGCACACTTTAACTTGCTGTGTGCTTTAACAACCCTTCACAAAAAAAAAAATTCATTATACAGGTTCTGTGTGGTGTTTTTTACGTTCAGGGTGCTGAAACAGTATTAATTGTCTTCCGAAGATCTCTGTGTCAGAGCAAGCTACCCTAAATTCCTGTTAAAGCTGATGAAAAGAAAAGGGGCACTTATAAGACCAAATTCATTTCCTCCAAAAACAGAAGTCATATGAACCACATGCTTTAAGTGCATATTTGTTTCCATCACCTACAGAGAGAGCACTGAGTAGCTCAGATGGAGCTGTCAGGAGAGACAGCTGAGGCAGTGATTTCCACTCCTGGGGAGCAGATATAAGGACGTTTTAGAGGACCAGTGAAGGAAGGACACAAGGTACTGGGAGACACATGGCCTGAAAGAGTGTGGAGTGTCATTGGAGCTGTGACAGCAGAGTTTGATCCAGGCTACGCAGCCTCCATGTGCTCTAGCAAATTTATAAAAATTACACAGGCAAACCCCTGCTGATTTCCACATGTGTCCTCAGTGTCAAACTCAGCTTTAACATACTGAGAGGGTGATCCCATCTGCCTCTACTATGGCACTGGCTCAGTTCATGAGCTTTGTGGCAGTCCCGTATAGCACTAATTCTCCCTTCTGCCTGCAGGAGCTGCAGCCCAGGGGGTGTATGCAGGTCTGGAGGGAAGGTGCATCATTGGGATATTGCTGTGACACCACTGACTTGCTGAAGTTACTCCTCCAACCAAGAACATCTGAAATACAGGAGGCAGAAGAATCTAACCATACATCTTGTCGGTTTTGTCTGCCATGGGGGACAGCCGCTCCAGCCAGACCCTGAGAGATAGCAGCCAGAAGGGATT
This sequence comes from Phainopepla nitens, assembly GCA_013400175.1. NCBI lineage: Eukaryota > Metazoa > Chordata > Aves > Passeriformes > Bombycillidae > Phainopepla > Phainopepla nitens. Next base: position 237,818 of record VXBQ01016162.1, read on the forward strand.
GCTGGATTCTTGCACATGAGGCATGAAGATACCAAACTTATCACTAGGGATGAGCTGAGCTTCATTGTGGACTTGTTTGTCCCTCTCATTGACTTTACTCAGAGCCTCCAACTCCCACAAAATGATAGAAGATATGAAGACGTCTTGACATCCCAGTTCAAAGACCACTGACTTAACAAGGTCACTCTCTAACAATTTCAGTAGAGTTTGGGCTTCATTCGAGAGAAGAGTAATGAGCTTAAGAAGAATAACGATACAATCTCCTATCTTATCTACCCCCAGTGTATTGGCCAGACTGGAGCCAATAACTGTGACCTCATATCAGAGGCACTTGCAGAGTAGCAGCTAAGGAGCTACCACAGGAGATTAAGACTTTTGACAGAAAGGTTGTGCTGTCCCTGCCCATGCTGGCTGTTCTTTCCTGGCCCACCTTTGAGAAGGCAAGTAGTGTTTTCATACCTCATGTAGTTGTTTGTGTGAGTACTACAGAGTTATTTCTGGGTCCAAGGCTGCAACCACATGTTCTTGTTAAGATCCTGCAGAATTTAAAGCCTGCTTGCATGTGTTATTAATAACATGGAAGACCAAATGCCACCATCCAAGGCAGCATGGGGGTTTGGGCACAGGGGGTAAAAGATCTGCAAGGAATGTGAGGGAAATGTGTACCCATGAGCACCCACAAGGGAACAGTGCTTAGTGGCATGAGACATTTACCCTCAGGAGGGATGCTGAGAGGAAAGTTGTGCTCAGAAGGGAGATGTGGCTCCCACAAGCTCCAGGAAATTAGCTGGACCAGTTTTCTGACCACATCACAGAGTGATACAGTGTTACATCCCTGTGCTAAAGAGCAATCTGAAATTACCTTATACAATTTCTTTATGCCTCAGTTTCTGTGTGGTATAAAGGAAGTAATAACTGTTCTCACCTCTCCATGATGCACAGTCACTCGCATTTCTGGGGGAGGTGAGTCCTGAAAGTTCCTTAGGTGATTATCTCCAAGTAGCTGATATAAAGTTAAATATAAGACTGAGATGGGTCAGCCTGCTTCTTCTTCTCCATCTTTCAAAGAGGGCTGAAGAAACTAGTGGATAAATAAAATTATATCAAATCAAACTGGGTCTGAAGGCTACCTTGGCTGAAGCAGTGGCATCCTCTCAGAATACTAGTCCAAAACACATTTTATTAAAAAGCGGTGAAGTAAATTCTTCCATAGTTCCACATTTTTGGCTCCAGGAGCCTGGAGAAACCCTCACCTGATGTAATTTTAACGTGCTTGGCAAACACACTAAATAAGACGGGGGTTTCTTCACAAAATGAAAACTCATACAATCCCTTAAGAAAAGCCAAACCTTAAACATGTGAAAGCTTATGAAAAATTAGATGATGTGAAAAATACTTTAAATCAAAGCAGCAGGTAAAGCTGGAAATAAAGTTATCTTCAGTTAAAATCTCTATGTACCACACTGACGGTAATGCTTCATTTCCTGCAGACTGTGAGTAAATCAAAGCCTACTTTGGGTTTCCATATCTGTCTAAGATCTCATCTCCAAGAATGTATTATTTTGGCATTTCCCACATTGGAATTACCTCTGGTCCGAATTTGGGTAATAGAGTATGATAACATATTAACAAGTAATAAGCATGAAATTTTTATCCATTTTAAAATGTATTACTGAGAAAGAAAACAAACATGTTAAAAAAACAGCATTTCAAAAGTAATCAGCAAAAGAACCAAGAAAATAAGACTTAGGTCACAAGAGAAAAATGAAAGAAAAGTATAGCTAATTTGTGGTACTTTTGTTGAGAAAGAATGTAGGAAAAGCTGCATACCTATTCAGGAAAAGTAAAACAGATGTGTGAAGTGTCTGGCTGAGCTATTGTTTTAACTTTATAATCTAAAATAGCTGACTTGATTTCATTTTAATGAGGGATTAGTTTAGCAGACAGTTTGGATTAGCAGCAACATATATAAATAAACATGCTACTCTTAAATACTCAGTTTATAACATGCAGGACAACAAGAATCAGAAAAATGCTAGTCTTGAACTTTGAGATTACAGAGCCAAAACGCATGCCCATTCCACAGAGAGAAGGAATTAGCAAGAGCCTTCATATTGCATAATGCAATACGAGAAGTATTTGTGATTATGATTTCACTGAGAAGCAACTCAAGCCCTGCTCTATATCCTAATTGTAGAGGATTAACAAACATTTTACACCTATGCTATTTTAAGAAAAAGAAGGATAAGCTCATACCTTGCTATTAATATGGGAAGGAACCTGACACAAGTAAAGAATTATGGGTTGGGTACTCTGTAGAAAAAAAAAAATGCATGTTGCTTCAGCCATGGGAGAGGGAGGAAAAAAGTATCTGCAATTTGAAAAACCCCATTCCTAACATGTTTTGCACACAGCATCAGAGATCCAGAATAACTGATCTTAGGAGGGAAGGTGTCTGTGCTGGTAACTAGAAAGAGGATGAGACTGGCAAAGGAGCACTTCTCCCCTAGTGTGTTCAGACAGCTATCCATCAGTCTGAGCACTCTCAGAGCCTGCACTAACCTTTAAATTATAAACATTCACAGATATTTGGGGGTTTATATGGGATTTTGTATAGTCCCTTCCAGCACTGCCAAGCTGGATGTGACTCTAATGTCACAGTGTTTTCTGTAGCAGTCATTTTGCTACCATCTGTTAGAGTTCAACACTGGTACAGGCTCTTCATTTCTTTTAGGCCCCTTAAGTCAGTAAAGGCTTAAGCCTGCTACTGATTCCAGCGCACTTCGACTCTTGCCATCAGGCTGAAGACTTGGATGTACAGAATCACAGAGACCATCCAGCTACAGAAGATGGGTAACATGCTCCCGTGAGTAGCTACTACCTAAGTTGTTGTAGGAGTTTCAGTCCTGTACCCAAATTCCTGCATGCTGTCTATAAAGATAGCCGTGCTGGAACAGTCTTCCTTGGAAAAGAGTACATCCGGGTGGAAGGAGATGTCCTGTTCTCCACATTCATGATGACTAGGCTGAATGCAGCAGGAATTAATTACAGCAAGAGATTTAATCTAGATATTAGAATCTCTTCTTATGTTAAAAATGCAGAAGTATTGTAAAAACTTCATCAATGAAAGTCTGTAAAATGAGTTACATGACATACATCTGTGGGGAATGTCTTAAGAAGGAAGAGCCTGGGCTGCATCTAAGGTTCCTTTCGTTTTTCACAGAGTAATAGTCATCTGAATTAATTCATGTTCATCAAGAACTGATAAACACAATGACTACTCACCATCAGATGTGTGGCAGACAAAGTCTAATGTGTATTAAATCCAGAGAATTTAAAGGATTTGCAACGTAATCCAAGAATCTTTAGCAAGCAATTGCATCTGTCTGGAAATATGTCTACAAAATAGAATTCATGAGAGAAAGACATTGCAGATGCAGGAAAGCAGACTACTGAAGACATCAGAGAACGTCAGACATGGAAAACGTATCTCCTAGTGAGATAAGTTGCAGGTAAATGCAAAAGGTAGCAAAGAAAAAAGGCACGATGATCATAGAATCGTAGAGACAATTAGGCTGGAAAAGAACTTCAAGATCATTGAGTCTTACCTTTGACCTGGCACTGCTTGTCAATTAAGTCCTAGCACTAAGTGCCCCATCCTGTCATTTCTTAAACACCTCCAGTGATGGCGACTCCATGACTTCTCTGGGCAACTCTGACATCATCTGAATTTGTCTTCACCTGTCTGAACCTTTGTTTTAGCTTGTTTAGTTGGATCAGCAATAATCTGATGACCAGGTGGCTATTGCCCATTTTGTCCTCTTTTTGCTAAACCTCTGTTTAATCTCTGCTAGATTTTCATAATTGTTTGAGGTAATATATTGAGTTTGTGCGGCCAGGTTTCGGTAGCAGGGCTACTATAGGGGTGACTTCTGCGAGAAACTGGTAGAAGCTTCCCCCATGTCCAGTGCAGCCAATGCCAGCCAGCTCCAGTGTGGACCTGCCACAGCTGGCCACAGCTGAGCCCACCAGTGATGGTGGTGGCACCTCTGAGATAACAGGTTTAACAAAGGTGGAAAAGTGTACAAGGGCAACTGCAGCTGAAAAATGGAGTGAGAATATGTGAGAGCAACACACCAGGGCCAGGCACCAGGGTCAGAGAAACAAGAGTGGGAGGAGATGCTCCAGGCAGCAGGGTAGACACTCCCCCGCAGCCCATGGTGGAGACCAGGGTGGGCCAGATGTCCCCCTGCAGCTGATGGAGGTTCATGGTGGAGCAGAGATCCACCTGCAGCCCAAAGAGAAGATGCACACTGAAGCAGTTTGTGAAGCACTGGAGAATTTTGTGGAGGACTCTCTCCCATAGGAGGGGACCCCTACAGGAGCAGGGGAAGTGTGAGAAGTTCTTCCCTTAAGGAAGAAGGAGAAGCAGAGACAATGTGTGGTGAACTGACCACAGTTCCCATTCTATGTCCACCTCAGGTGCTGGACAGGAGGAGGTTGGAAAATAAAGAAGCAAAGTTGGACCCAAAATGAAAGGAAAGTTGGGAAGAAGGTGTTTAATATTTGCTTTTATTTTTCATTATCCTGCTGTGATTTAATAGGTAATAAATTAATTTCCTTCAGTCAAGTCTGTTTTGTCCATGATGGTAACAGGTATTATCACCTCTCTCTGTCCTCATCTTCACCTACAAACCTTTTCTTATATTTTCTCCCATCCTATTGGTGAAGGATCAATAGAGTGTGTTGGTGGGCACCTGGTGTTCAGCTAGGTTTAACCCACTTGATCATAGGTAATCATATATTTTTATTTAGATATAGTGACAAGTAGCTATTCTTTGTAGAATTAAATATTTATAAAATTAAGATAATGATGCAGTGTAGAAGAATGCAGGCTTGATATGACAACAGAAGAGACATGGGAGATACCTGAGCTATTAATTTATCAGTGGTCAATTACTGATGATTAACCACAATCCTTAAACTGTGACAGCTCAGGCAACGACATGACCAAGGCCTTTCTTCTCTCAGACCCATGGTGGGGAGATGCTGATCAGGTTAACAAGCCCTCTTGTGGCTACTCAGCTCTTCCCCTGCACCACAGTCACCAGCAGAATAAGAAAAGCAGATATGCAATACACTCTAAGGAGCCAGCATCACTCAAACTCAGATATCTCAAGTTAGTGCCTTAAGCCAATGTGGCTCAAAGTATCACAAGAGCACTTTTTCAGAGCTCCCAGGCCACTTACTTGTGATGGCTGGGGCTTTGGGAAAAAAATTTTTTGGGAAAAAAGTATGGTTTGGTCTCATTATTTTCCAGACTGCCTAATTGGGAACTTCCCAGATGCTAGCTAGTCTCTCCATGAGGAACATTGGGCTTTTGAATCTTTTCCTCTGGTAGTGGCAAATCCCTACTTTCATTTTTTTGACAAATCCTCTCACGTAAAAAGGTGGTAAGGTCTGTGTGTTCGCTAGAACAAGGAGAAGCAGAAGACCGGTCAGTAATTTACAGTCATCTGTTTGTCTTTTGGGTTTTTCCACACATGAAATACACCCAACCCAAGAGCACCGAGGAGGAGCACCAAACTGGAGACAGCAGGGAATGAAAGTGAGCCTCACCTTTTCTCCTCTGTCTTAGCCTTAAGTGGCACAACCTAAAAGTTTCTGGAAACCCAGAAAGCAGAGGGAAAGAAAGCTTTCACTACTCCAGTACATTCTGCCTGAGTAAAAACTGTGAGATGTGTCCTAACACTACTTTAATTAAAATGCAATATCAATTTGATTTGAACCACCACTTCTGATACAGAACTCAGCAACTTTATGTAGTAGGCTTGAGCAGAAATAAAAAATTAATGTCTTAAATAATTTAGGCATCAGAGAGAGTCCCATGACCATAATATAAACATATTGATGTTGGCAAAAAAACATTTATTATTAATTTTAAATAAGAGCTACAAAGTTCCAGGTGCATTTCCTATTTCACACCAAACTTTGCAGACATGCAGAACTTAATGATATTTAGAACTTATTTATTTGTATCAATTTACATTTATATTGAGAAAAACAAAAATTATACAGAAGAAGGAAAGTTGTTCTGAGTTTTCCAAGTATATTTGGATGGAATGAGTGCTCTTAATAAGTTTTCAGTGCTGCTGCAGTAAATGAGTAGGTGTTTACAAGAATACAAAATATATTAACTAAGCATTTCTGGAACTGTCATGGCAATGCCCCAGATTTCCTATAAAATCCTGAGTGGGTACTGACTAAAATGTTATTTTCTTGTGTGTTTGTCTTCTTTACCTAGAATGATGAACTATAGAATATGATTCCATACAGAATATATATGTGTGTGCATATATATATATGTTTGTATGTCCATGGAGATATGCATCTGATGCAAGTATATTCATATCATTTTTTTCAGGGTATTCAGGCTTTGTGTTCAGTAGGATAAACAAAAGTGTGGCAAACACCAAAGCTACAGGAAGGAATTTACATCTTTTTGTTGCTTCTAATAATCACTTGACAAAATAGCATTCTTGTAGTTTCTTCATGGTATGCATCTTTGAGGGGACTCTAATTTTCTGAATACTGCAACTTTAAAAGAAGAAATCCCTTTGCCTACTCTCATTTAAATTCAAACACACTATTACAGTAAGTCACTGTGTTTGCTCACTTCATGATCTGGCCCCAAATTTCCAAACAAAGATTTTCAAGCCAAAATTTTAGACCCCTAAATTTAGAGAGAAAAACAGCATCGTTGTTATTTGTTTTTCTCATTCAGCATTTCCCTGTTCTGAAATAACAGTGGTGGAGGCAGGGCAGACGGGCCAGCTCTGAGCCCCAGCTCTGGCAGCTGCACAATGCTGAGCAGAGGAGCACAGAGGAGGGTGCAAGGCCACTCCTAGGCGGCATCAAACCGCCGGGACCGGCTCCAGCAAGAGGAGCAGGATGAGACTGCAAGGAGCCACAGCTGCACCTCCCTGAACTCAGGTACTGCGTGAACGGTGCTGCCTTGCCACCACAGTCACTGAGGCTGCTGGGACTCCAGCAGGGAGGGAAAGGGAAGGAAGCGAAAGAGTGAGAGGCTGGACTGGAGCTGCCCCTGCAGCCCTGAGCGGAGCGCAGCGCGGCCCAGGAGAGCCGTTCATCCAGATTACGCAGCTCGTGTGTAATAAAACATTGCTCACGTGTTTTTAGATCATCAGCTGCAGTGTTAAAACAGGCCCCTTGCTGAGAAAATAAATACAAAAAGCATGACTAGGGGAGATGGCACAGTCATAGAGAACTGAGAGCAAAATCAGAAATATCCCTTCTTTTCCTTCCTTTATTTTTTTTAACTAATGTAATTAAAGACTTCCTCAACATGGACACAAAGGGAGCATTTAAAGTGAACTTAAAAAAAAAAAAAAGATTTAAAGCTTTAATAGACCTCCAGGAAAAAAAAAAAAAGGGCAGTAAAAGATTTCCTAAAAAAAAAAATTAAAGATCCACAAATGGCTGGTGAAACTCCATCAAGCAGCTGGAGCTTGTTAATAGTCACACTCTCCTGTGACCTGAGATGCAGGAATCTAACCATGAATTTTTTACAGATATCTTTTAAAACAAGTGCTAGCTGATATCACTGTGGCCCACTGGACTAAAATTTCTGAAGACACTGTGGCACCTAGAGAAAATCAATTCTCCTGACATTTAGGCTTCATAAAAACACCTTTTTTCCATTTCTTTTTCTTAAAAATATAAAGGAAAAATAAAAAGAAACACTTAATCAGTAGCAGTGACTCAGTATTAAAAAACAACAGTACTCTTTTCCCTCTGCTCTGCACATATGGTTCCTCTGAGAGACCAGAGTTAATGAATAATAATAGTGGTTTCTTCACCAGCCATTGCTAACACTAATGTTATGTGAAAAAAACTAAATACAAGAGAGTCGTTTGCTACAAATATGGGCCCAAAACACTTTCTGGATCTAAAAAAGCTAGAATTTGGCAAGGTGTTGCAAAACAGATCCTAAATTACAGCCACAAACAGATACCCAGAAGAAAAAATGCTGAGAGCCATGCTTCAAGGCAATTAAATCAAAATCCATACTCAGATTTTCATCACATATTTCTGGGAAGAACTGAATATTGCATTAAACTAAGGGCTCCTCTAAATGCTAACATTTGTAATTCAGAGATGCACAGGGATAGAGGCCGTGCTTTCCTGCAGGATTCTGTTCCAATGCAATTGGAATGAAGGCCCTACTGTGGACCATCCCATGACCTGTCTAATCTTCCTGTACAGCTCCACACTTCCTTCCCTACACAGGAAGAAAATAGCACATGGCATTTCAAGAACACCGATGCACCATGAATTGACTTCAGACAGGGTTCTCGCAACTTTCTTGCAGAGGCACTGTGCATTTAGTAGGGCTTCTTGTATAAGCTGGAGGGAGGATTCCACCAGCCCCATGAGACCACCTGACTTCTGGACTAGAGCATATTCACCTTGAGGTGCAGGTGAAGTGAACATGAATCTTTGTAGTGGCCACTACACCAGCCCCAGTGGCAATGTCAGCACAAGGGTTGAGGACACTGTGCATAGTCTGAAGAGTCCTTGCTGAGAAAAGTAATTGGGTGGTCTTTAATAAGTCTTTGCTGAAGCAAATTCAGGAGTGGGACCTTGTTTTCAAAACCTCAAAATATATATTAAAATGTGGGGGTGCAGCAGCATATAAATTTGCTGCCTGAGTGATTACCTACTTGCTGGATGTAAGTTCAGATTCTCATCATTCATCTTCAAAAAATCACAGGATCAATGTGCTGTGATAGCCAGGACACTGGAATGGCCAAGTCCTTTTGTATATTTAACCATGGTAGGGAAAGCTCTTTTATATCCCCCATGGCTCTGCTCCTTTATTAAAGAGATCTGGTGGAAGAAGTTGTAGCTTTAAGCCTTCTTCTCCTCCATTATGTTCAGTCTGTGCCCTGAGTTTGTGCAAGGCCCAGAAAGTATTAAAGCCCAAACACAGCTGTAATAATAGAGCCTTTGGGAAAGGTGGCAGTTCCATGGCTGCCAGTGTTGAAATACACACCTAGAGATCTGTCTCACCAGCCTCCTTACTATAAGATCAGGCTCTGATGTGGACACAAATCAGCCTCCCAGAAGCCCTGGCACATTTGCCCCAGCCCAGCTGTCAGTCTTCACAAAAAGGCCAAGGACTGCAAAGATATGAAAACCAGTTCTGCTGGGCCCTGCAACAGGTCATTCAAGGTCAAATCAGGGCGGTAATACGAGGAAATGCACTCTGCTGGAGCTCATCCCGTGCCCAATCTGCAAGGAAAACTATGATCTTTAGGGCTGTCACTTTCCTTCACAACCACTAAATTCAGACAAACATTTTTAAAAAAAACAATCTCAGAGAAAGTTAAACTAACAAGCTCTAAATAGGGAAAGGTGTTAAATTATGTGTGGCCTCATTCTTGTGCTCCCCCTGACAAACAAAATGTGGCCAAAAGAGAATTACACACCATAAAGCTGTTAAACTCCCCTTGGACTCTGTGTTTCAGATTCCTTATGAAGGAGTTGTTAGTCTGGATATGTCGGCATGCTGTATGATATAAGCCATGAGGAGAAGGGAGAAGAGGGATTCTCTTCTCTCTACACGCACACACACACGCAAACACGTGTGTACACACACTGACATTGGAATGAATGAGCCCATTCATAGTAAACACATGTTCTATTGGTTTATTAGGCTTGGAACCAAGTCGCACCATCTCAACCTGCCAGAGTTAAGTTGTACACACCAGAAAAATGTCTCACCTGCAATACCTGTCAGTTTATTCATATTAACACAAGTCTAACGATTTCTACTGTCCATATACCAAATCCTAAAGGCCTTTTGCAGCCCTGGAAATGGGCGGGAGGATCTGGGCAGAAGGACTGAGGTACCACAGTCACTGGGACTCACCACCTCCTTAGGAGGCAGGCAGTGTTTCCCGCAGGAATGACTGCCAGTGGGAGGAGGGACATTCCTTGAGGTTCCCCTTTCAGATACTTCTCAGAATCCCTCTCTCTGGGTGGGTTGGTATCTCCTCTGCCAGCAAGAGCAAATGGCCTATCTCCCACAGGGTCTTAGCTGATCAATCATAGATGGAGGGCAAGTTGCCTCTAGGCTGTCTTCTGGCCCTCAGTAGCTCTTCTCTCTGTGGTCTTCAGCACTGCTCAGCACCAGAGGTGCTGGGAATAATCCTCTGTCTGCATCCAGCTGTCTGTGTGCTCCAACAAGAGCCTCACAGTGCCCTGCCAAGCTGCTGAGCCTTTGAAGGCACAGCACCAAATACCACACGTTCCATTTCAAGGCAGAATCTATCGACAGCTATAATTAAAACCGTTATTAATGCAAACACGTAAAGTCATAATAATTACTAAACTGTCCAGTAGTGTCTGAGGCAGTGTCTCACTTCCTCTGGAAGATCAAACCTGTTCCAGTCAGAAGACAGGACATCTCCTTCACCTGGCTTGTTCATAACCTGGAGACCTATTGTCTAAACACACTGCATTTGTTTCCTCTCTTACACACCACTTTTCACCCACCCTCTAGACAGAAGTTCACTGGGACTAGCAGATAGCTGGTGCAGTTACTTTACACTGGCTGGACACCAGGTGCTCACTGAAACCATTCTATGCTCTCCTTGGATGCACAGGGGAGAGAAAATATGGTGAAAGGCTCATGGATACAGGTAAGGACAGGGAGAGATCACTCACCAGGTACCATCACAGGTGAAACAGGCTTGACTTGGGGAAATCTTTTCCTGTATTATTAACCAAGTCAGAGTAGGAAAATGAGAAAATAAAAACTAAATCCTAAAGCACCGTCCCCATAACCCTCCCTTCTTCCTGCGCTCAGCTTCACTTGCAATTTTCTCCTTCCTCCTCAGGGGGAGAACTCACCACAATCTTGACCTGCTCTAGCATGGGGTTCCTCCCACAAGAGACAGTCCTCCATAGACTTTTCAGTGTGACTCTTTCCCATGAACTGCAGTTCTTCATTAACTTCTCCATCATGGATTAACACCACAGGGTGCAGTCCTTCAGGAACAGCCTACCCCAGGGTGTGTCCCCCATGGAATCACAACAGCAAACCTGCTCCACTGCAGGTTCCTCTCTTCATGGGTCCAGTGGTCCTGCCAGGAGCCTGCTCCATCACGGGCTTCCCACGGGGTCACAGCCTCCTTCAGACATCTGCCTGCTCCAGAGTGGGACCCTCCAGGCTGCAGGGGTGCAGCTGCCTCGCCATGGTCGTCACCACAGGCTGTGGGGGAATCTCTGCCCTGCTGCCTGGAGCATCTCTTTCCCCTCCTGCATCACTGCCCCTGGTGTTTGCAGAGTTGTCTCTTTCACATAATTTCACTCCTCTCTCCTGAGGAGTTGCCCCTGTACAGTTTTCCCACCTTGTTAAATCTGTTATCCCAGAGGTGCCACCACCATCACTGATGGGGTGGGCCTTGGCCTGTGGCAGGTTTGGTGGAGGCAGCTGGCTTTGGCTCCATTGGACATGAAAGAAGCTTCTACAGTTTCTTACAGAAGCCACCCCTGTAGTACTCCTGCTACCAACAATTGCCATGCAAACCCAGCACAGACAATTAAGCCAATATTGCACTGCTCAAATTCTCATACAACTAATTCTGGCCCATCGCTGTTAAAAATAGTGTATCAGGAAAAAAAAGAACTTTGATGTCCATCATCACCTCCTTATCTGTATCTACCAACAAAATCATCTCACAAGAGTCAGAATAATTGTAAGGATATGGTTCATAGTGTTCTGTATTGGACGTTTTTCCCCTATTCTCCATAAATTATGTACATGTACTTTGCTCCAGCCAGTTTTTTTCTCTGTACCATCGGTACAACACTTTCCTACATCTTGATCTTTAGTTCTGGCATATGCAGCAGAACTCGAGAGCTTCTTCATTTATGTTCAAATTAACTCTCCTCTTTCCGCTACATTTTTTTTCCTCAAAGAACCCCTATCAACCTGTGGGACTACTTTTCACATACTTTTTAATAACTTAGTAATATACTTCATGAAACAGGATTTCATACAGGGGGAGTATCTCCCCTTGGACCGATAAGAGTAATGAGGGATATGCTGGGTTTGCCACTATAATTTTAATCTTTATTACTTTGTGTAGAATCTCATCCAGAGTAGTCAGTCTGAAACTCAAGGTCCTTAGCTCACCTCACAACATAAATTTTACTTTTATTTGCAAAATACACTAATGTTGAACTTCAAATAATTTGAAGAGCAAGTCTGCATCTCTAAATCTCTTCCAGGTTCAGGTTCAATTTACAAATCATCCATTTGTAGTTGAAAAAAATAAAAGTAAGCTGTGAATTCTCTGGAGTGTTCACAAGGTCATTTTCAGTAACAGCAATAAGTGGTTTGCAGTCGATTTCAGCTAATAAAATAGTAATAGCTAAGGCCTCCCACAACTAAGACATGAAGTCTTTTACAACCATGCCAAAGCCTCCTTTTCTATCTGAGCTTATTAACTCTCATTTCCTGTTAGCATCTACTATTCATAAACCACTGGTCTCTAGCTGTGACCATTCTCCTGCAAGAAGATTGCACTGAAATCCCAAAATACTTCTTTGAAACACCTGTGGACAATATAGTTTTGGGCATACCATCCTCCCAAATTAATTCCTTTTACTTCTTAGACTTTTTATTAAGGTCAGGCAATGTCATTGTGCAGGAGCATTCTCTATTTATTTATTCAGGCAGCAGTATAAGGCACAATTGTCCTAATGTAATCCATCATTCCCAGAAATCTACTATTTCTTTGTCAACTGCAGTGGTTTCACTGTTACCTATATGTCTTGCTAAATAACCTTCTTTCTCAGGTGTGTTATTTATGTTACAGAAAATTTACATTTTGCTGGCATAACACTAACCCAGCAGCTTTGGTTCTGTTCCAGGATGCTCAGAGCTTCCAGTTATTCTCTTCCAACATTTCAGTTTCTTTTAATGTTTTTCCCATATTAAAATATCTTCTATGGTGTCCCAATTTCTTCTGTGCTATCAAAACTTTTTATTTTTTGTTACAGAAATTGAATGCTGAGAACAATATAAATGGAAGTCTGCAGAAACAGGGTTTTCTCAACAAGACATGGAAAACTCATAAAACATGGGCTGTGTTTTTCCAAAGAATTTCCCTGGAATCCTGCTGATACACCCTACATATAAAAATAATGTGGTATTAGACAACCAGAAAATTATCCCCTACCAACTACTGTGACATTTTTTTTCTTTTATTTGTGTTTATTCAATTCCTCTAGTCTATCCAGACAAAAAACATTCTGTCTCTATTTTTCTTTCTGGAGAAAATCTCTATTAGAGAATAAAGACTGTACCCACAGCTCACTCTTTAATGCATGTCATGATTTTTGGGGTAATAAACTCACCCATATCTTTTTTTTTTTTTTTTNGAATATGAATAGGGAGAGGGACTAGAGGAAGGCTGACTCTCTCCTCTGATGTGTGTTCTGCTCAAAGACAGCTTGTTCCCTAGCTGGTGTCCTCTGATGCTTCCTCAGGTATACTGTCCTCCTGTCCTCTCTCATGAGCACATTGTTCTGATGACAACAAAGATTCGACACATTATTTTTTCTATAATGAATGTTCTTCTCCATAAAGTTAATACAGACTGTATCTGTCCACTTTATTTACCCTCATGTTAACTTTAGGCACTGTTATCTTACCCCTGTAAACCTCTCCTGACTCTCCATTATCTGCTTCTTGTCAGGAGGATAACATTATTTCAATCAACACACCATCATGTGCACCAGTATCCAATTTAAAATGAATAAATGTCTTACTTGCTTTCAGGGTGATAGTCCATTCATCTTCTGATGAATTGCTCTTATGAAGAATCCCCCAGAGCAAACGGTGCTGTCATTGATCTCCTGTATGCTGCTTCTTACACGCTATTTCACAGTGATGTAATCTGCTGCATACCTTCTTCCAGTTTATGGCTTGTGCTCTTTTCCACACAATCTGCAGGTCCAGATGCTGCTCTTGTAGGACTCTAATTATAGCTTCATCAAGCATCTTTCTTTGCTATGTTTTGGATTCTCAATCATGTCCTCTCCTTTATACTGAACTGGGCACCTGGTTAGTTTGACAAACTCTAAGTACTTTGTCAAGAGTTATTTCATGATGTTCCGATGATTTGTTCCAGATCCAGTCGCAATCTTCTTTGTAATCGGGCTCTTGCTTCATTAAATTGTGAAGTTTTCTCTTCAGTCACACTTCCACTGCTATGAATTTCACCTTCTTTTTTAATACAGCCTTCTTTAAAATACATTTAAAAAAAAATTCAGAGTAAAATAGCCCTGAACACTAACAGTTAATTCTGGCTGCCTAAGTAACTGGAAACCAAAGGAAGCTCTCAGGACTTCAGTAAAATCTATTGTATGATAGCTATTATCCTTTAACTGCCTTCCCTTTTGTAAGCAGATAAAGAGTATGGGGTCATTCACATCTTCTGCTATCCCCCACTTATCCAAAGTTTTCTCTGCAGTGAAATTCTTCATTGCTTCATTATTCCACTTGAGATGCTTTCTTCCTTTGTTTTTATTTTCAGCATCATCAGTTGTCTCCTGGTGATTAATTTGTGTACAAGAAACTGACCCGGTATCTTGCCCATTTTCCATTGCTGTTGACAACTGCATCATTTCCAAGGTTCTCTACCAGACTGATCATCTGGGAACCGAAGCCTTTACACGCCCTGTGGCTTTCCAGTGTAGTGGTTCACAAGTGCCACACTGACAAGGCTGACACCTTGAAGGAGTTTCTAAGGCACAGAGGTTGCTTTCCTGCCTCAGGGGATTGTAGCGCCTGAAGCCATATTAACTGTTGAACAGATTTCTCCCTCAGATTCTAAGGTTTCTCACAGTCGCTGGATTTGTCTTCCGTCCAAACCTCACAGAATAAGTTTCCCAAATGGGGAAACATTCCTCCTTCTTGAAGGTCAGTTTTCCTACAGCGAAAGACATTTCTCTCCTTCTTTCTAAGCTCTCAGAAGAGCTAGATCTAGGCAATTCCTCTCATCATTTCCTAGGTGTGCAAGCCACATTGCACAAGTTTTGTAAATCTAACAGTTCTTAGAAGGAGCGGATCTGTTACATGTGCAGGGTGCAGGTGGTCTGCACACATCCAGTAAACCTGCTGCTCTCAACATGCACAGGACTTTGAACATCTGGTCCAAGATCAGTGGTGCAGTAATAAATAAGAAAGACAAATACACTCACACCTTTGGTATAAAAGAGAAGAAGGCAAACACCACAACAGATACCTCAAAGTGGGAAAATATCACTTCCTTCTGCTTGTCTTTGACTACATCTTTATCATACACTCCATGGAAATCCCAGGCTTGCTGCTTCTAAGACTATCTCACCCTTGTTCAGGATGACAGATCTCTGAACATGATGAGCAAGGCTGAAACTGCATCTAGGTCCTAGCAGGCTCTCAAACATCTGAAAATCCATTATATATAAAAGGAGTCTTCAAATTCCATGTGGTTAGAATTGCCAAAAGAAAGAAGGGCATCATCTGGAAAACTTAACACAATGTAGTTTTAAGCAGAGCCAGGAGAAAAAAAAAAAAAAAAAAGGAAAATCACTCAAAATTACCTCTTATCTTGCTTTTTATTTCTGAAAGAGTTTGAATGTTTTGTACCTCAGTGACATGCAGGTAAAAATGAAAGATCCATATGAACAGCATACACAGGCTTACCTGCAAATTTATAAAAGGTCTGAGGCTGTTACAAGAGCTGGCACAGTGAGTAGCTGCAAATTTTGTCTGTCTCCTAACCACATAAATAAAGCTATGTCTATATAATTACTGAGGAAGATGCATCTTCAGCCCATGAGCTCCTGCCAAGAGGAGGGTTGTACTCAGATTTTATTAAGGCACTTAACAAATCAAAGTTGAATTTGAAGTTAGATGACGATAACACCTCTATGAAAAGACCAAACGAATTCATATCGTTGTAATCACTTTCTCCAGGTTCTCATGGCACCTGATTATGACTAAAATCTTTACAATCAATCAGAAACATACTCCAGGATAGAGCAATAATTTATACAAAATTTTTCATCTTATGCATTCACAACTCAAATGCTTTATTAATAGCTGCTACTACAGCTTTGTTCTCCCCACTGTAAATTCAGGAGGATTTACACATAAGGGCTAGTCTCTCATCTGTTTACAAAATATTCACATCTTTCAGGGGAATAAACTATCTGACTTAGCCAGATTTTCTTTCTCCAAATTCCATGTTCTCATAATCCCTGCAGAGCTACAGATTCCAAGAGAAGTGCTGCTATTATGGACCAATGTGAGGCCATCCTTCACTCAGATTCTGGGCTCTGGAAGCACTTTTCTTAATCCAAAACAAGAAGTCAGATTAAATTTTTCCTCCCAACCCTGAGCAAATCCATCACTTCAAACCCTCACAGCTTAAAAGTATTAAAGTTTTGAATTTGGCAATGTTCTCCTGAGTGAGTGAGAAAGCTGATTATTTCAAGTTGGAACTGCACACACTATTGTGTCCTTAACAAAACCAAAAGAGAGTGTTTTTACTGACATCATTCAAGGTACACTGTGGTTATGCTGGCTGAAGATATAGCCATATATTTAGTACCATTTCAAGTCATAAAAACTTGCTCAAAATTTTGTTGGTTTTTTTTTTTACTTTACTTGAAAAGTTTACTGGCTAGTCACACGTGCACAATTGCAAAATGACTAAATGAATCTTCCAAATGTCAGTATTATTTCCAAAACATATTTGTCATTAAACTGAGGTGGCACGTGATCATTTTTACTGCCAATGGACCATTTTAGAGACTGAGTGAAAACAGGAATACTACAGAGATTTTCTCATCTACTATAAGCAGTTTAAATACCAAGATAATTTATATTCCTTCTTCACTATCAAAAAAACTTCTGAGAAGTCTTCAGCTAAGGTTAGAGACACCTAAAAGGAAGTTTATAGCTTTGTTAATTGCTTTCACTATGAAATATTTCTCAGAGTTTGGCTTTAGAAGAAGTTTTTAAAAATTATGCATTGTGTTACATGGTATAGAAAGCCCTGTACATACTCTGGTGGGGAAAGGGAAGCATAGTCCTACTAATCCTACTATTACCATTCTAATTCCTAGCTTCAGAAGAGAATGACTCTTCAGGAATTATCAAAACCACCCCAAACCACTGTATTATCTTAGCCTTTCTTTTCCATAATGCAATATCCTTAACAAGACAGTTTTGGGGTCCAATCTTCTCCAAATGCATAGAAGTTGCAAATTATTCCTGACTGTCAAAGCTTGTAATTGTAATAGACAGGCAACAATGACTAAATAAAGGTCCTGTGACCAACCTCAATTACAGAGATAACTACCTGTGCAGCACAGATGATGAACCTGGATTCATGGGGCTGGTTTTGATCAATACCAAACTTTTTCTCTATCCTTGCTGGTGTTCTTGCAGAAAACAAAGTACCCTATATCCCTATAGGTTTTACTCAAGAAAGGATTTAAAGGATTGAGAGTTCCTAAGAAATTTCTAATTAAATACAGTAGATTTAGAGGTCCATGACATTGAAGTTTCATTTGGCCATCCATCAACATTTCATAACCCTAAGCACATTATCTTGACCAGCAATGTGAAATGTGAATGAACTAGAACACTGACAAGGTTGAGTCCCAAGAGACAGAGAAAAACAAGAGGTGATGGGAAAAGAGCTTGCTGAAAAGAGATTTAAAGAAGAAATAGAATTACACTTTCTAATGTTGGCAAATAAGATAAATGGACATCAGCATTGCAAGTTTTATTATCTTTGAGGTTTGAAAAGCAGAATTTCTACCAGGAGGGAAGAACTGTCTCTCTTGTTCTCAGATAATCATATGTTAAAATCCAAAATACGTGACATAATAAAGGGAGTTAAATGGCCTTCCAGTACTGAAACTATGCCTGAAAAATTACTTATATCTCTGTTCTACCCTTAAGGTAGTTTTTCTGAACATCATAATCATAAGTGGTATCTCCAGGAAGGGAAGTAAAGTTAGTTCTTATGAGGCTGAGGCCATAGGCCATGCCATGTATGCCAGACAGAGAGAATTGTATGGCAAACCTGAGGAAAACAGGATTTTTGCTTCCATTGACTAAATTATCTCTTCTTAAGCCATATCATATTCATACTCCAGTCAGTAAATAGCTAAAATCCAGCCCTAAGGAAGAGTGCAAGGCAATGCGTTTTGTTAATAAATATGTAGATAGTCTGCAGCTGGCAATCTGACCTGGAAAAAGAGACTTCAGTAGCTGATAGTCAAAAACTCTCCTTCAATCCATAAGTGCTTCAGAAATTTTCAGCTGAACCTTGATTTATTAGAAGTATATCCATCTCAATAGTCTTCCTAGACAATTCATTCCATTTTCTCACTCCCAATCCTTCAAAAGTGAACAGGGAATGGTCTTCAGACAACAAGATGGTTAAAAGCAATAGGCTTTTTTTTTTTTTTATCATGGCAGTCTGCCCTCACTCACCTACTTTCCTGGACCCTTCTGAAGCATGTAAGGTTTTTCCTGATTCATATATGAGTTTAGCAGAGTCTGAGCCAGCCCAACAGTTCTGGGAAGCATCAGCCCGGGATCCTTGTGTAGTAAAGCCAATATCACAAGCAGTGACAATTCCAGTGCCCCTATAGAGTGGATCCCATTATGATGGGAGATAAGATGCAGCCTGCGGTCTCCTCTGCCACTAGGAGAAGCTACTTGGCTCATTTGACTAGTGGAGTAAAGCAATATTGGTTTGGGACATATGGAAAAAACTAAAGGCAGGAAAAGTATGATTTAATAAAAAGTGATTTCTAGAGTGCCTGCTAAAGATGCACTCAGCTGTACGGCATAAAATGTAAGGAAAGATTCCAGATTTTTGTGCTTTATTTGGTTTTAGGTGTTTCCTCAGCCTGCTGGATTTCTCAGTTCAGGTTTCTGTTGCTTTAGAGATTCAAAACTGTGCTTCAATTTTTTTCTTTCTTATATTAATTCCTACAAATGCAAAAAATATTTTTTTTTGTTACAGCATTCTTTCTAGAGCAAATATTTTTTGCGTTCATCAGGAGTATGGCAGACACTTCATTACTAGCCTCATCACCTTGAGGAGGTGGGACTTTCCCCATCAGAGATTTACATCTACTAATATGTAAGATTTAATGCTTGTGTTCTACAGAAACATGTCTGTCACTTTATGTCATTTCCAGGAATCAAATCATATTTCAGCCACATATATGCTGATCTGTTGATCTTGAGGCTTTATTTACAAATATCAATGGTTTGTTTATGACTTTCAGGCATATACTTTTCCTCAGAGGAGGCTGATGTGAAGAGTGTGATGATCAGCCAATGTTTTAGCATTGTGCTACCAGGTTTCTGTAGCTGTGTCAGCAGCCATGCCCACAGTGGGCATGCTGTGCTATCTCTGGTAAACATGCATTTTGATAACACTAGCAATTGCCTTTTGGCTCTTATACATTTCCATACTGCCTGGCAGCATGCTCAGTGGCCTGAAGCAGATTGAGCATTTCATGTGCTCTCTCAAGGATGCTATTTTGTCTCTGTCTCAGTTTCCCCACCTGTAATATGTGTTATATTTCCTACTGAAGGATATAGTTGTGATTAGTCTTAAATGTTTGTGAAGTATTTTGAAATTGAAAAGTTTGAAATAGCAGGTTTTT
This sequence comes from Phainopepla nitens, assembly GCA_013400175.1. Taxonomy (NCBI): domain Eukaryota; kingdom Metazoa; phylum Chordata; class Aves; order Passeriformes; family Bombycillidae; genus Phainopepla; species Phainopepla nitens. Next base: position 257,600 of record VXBQ01016162.1, read on the forward strand.
GCTCAAGTTTACCTTAAACAAAATTGAGAGTATAGAGAAGGTGTGTTTTAGCTCCAAGCAGCAAATAAGAATCACTAAAGCAATTGTGAAAAGAGGCAGGTCATACAATGAAAAAACAGATCCCTGAACAAAGATTCAAGTAACAGCTGAAATTATATTTTCATGATATTTGGAACCACTTTAGTGCATTTAATGCAAATATTCGTACTTTAAATGAGGGGGTTTTTTTCAAAAACACTGACTAATATAAACATCCAAAGAACAAATTATAACCCATATGCACAAGTGCACAATATAAGCTTTTTTGCACTGTGTATTAAAGTTTCTACATCTTTGATAAGCATCAGTTACAAAATCAGAAGGAATACCACTGAATGTCTTTGACTACAAATTCCAGGAATTAGTCATGGCACAGTGAATCTGGAGTGGAGATTTTGATGAAGATTCAGATGCCTAAACTTAATGGTTATTAACGTGGATGGCTACAAAAGAATCAGGTGTCAATCTAGTCGCTGGAGAGATCCATGGCAAAATAGCTGCCATTTCTGATGCTCTGGTGTATCCTGTAAGGTGATATCCTGCCAGAAGCTCCTTCATATGTCTTACATCGAAATTCACTTGGAGGTCTCAGGTACCCTATAAGACCTCCCTTTGTAAGTGAGTCAGTCCCAAATATCTGCTCTAGACTCTGTTGAGTGAATGAACTAGTGTGAGCTTTGGGCTAACACAGAAATATACTCTGTCAACACCCACATGGAGACCAGTTTGTATCCCACCCCAAGCTGCAACCAATCTCTGGCGTTTAACTATGTCATTGTTTACATAAACCAGTTTTCCCAAACTATGATTATTTGGCCTTTGTTAAAGAATTAATGGAATATTCATGTTAGCACAGTTCCTGGGAACTACAAACCATCCCATTTATTTTAAAAATTGGATGTTTTAACCAATTCCTCTGAAGAATACTTTTGATGTTGGTAGAGGAACTGTATGAGGCCAGGAGAGTACAGGGGACCCAGTAGGCAGTGCTGGGAATTGCTCTTCAGTGTCTTCCTCTGGAAGAAAGGGCTCTCCTCCAGAGGAAAAGGAGGTCCTGTTATTCCTGCCAATTTCAATGAGAAAGGGTCCTTTCTGTAATCACAGCAGAGAGAATAAAGAGCTTCCAGCCATTCTTCCAGCTGTATAGCAAGAAAAGGAACCTCCTTCCTTTGAAACTTCCAACAGGGAGGCAGATCATAGCGTAGGTGGAGTTAAAAAACAGAGTGAAAGCTTTTTGTGATATGACACTGTCGCCTAACTGCTGTCACAGATATTGTTAGTACAAGGCAGAGAGAGTTAATTTTGTATCCTTTTGGAAAATCTTTATAAATTTCTCTTGTAATAAAGGTCTGTTTTAGGCAAGGGGAGGTCAGCCTTAGAGCTCTGAGCTACATGCACCTAACAAGTTCTTTAAGAGATGTTGCTATGCTAGCCCTGTGTCACTGGCTCCGGGACAGCAGGAAAAGGTTTTGGAAAGAAAGCACAAGAAACCTGCCCCTCGAGCCCCAGCTATTCACCCAGTCCCACCCAACAGTGAGTCATGACACCCATCTCCTGCTGTACTGCATCAAGATACCTGATTTTGGACTAAGAATGTGCTTGTTAGGCCTCAATTGCCTAGTGATGCCTGAAAGTAACTGTAACTGAGATGAGCAGAACTTCCCCCCCAGCAGAAAAGATGGAAGTATGGGATCAGGAATGAGAAAAATAGATGGAAAGTACTGATTTCTACCCAAACTTGTGCTCACTGGAACTCAGTGGTCATATTATTCAGGCCAACAGGAAAACCTGGAGAAAAAACTGTTGGAAAGAAAGATCGCAGACAATCGCTCTGCAAGGAGAGAGGATGACTTTTGCCCTTCAGGTAACTTTCTCTGAGCAACTGAGGTAACTTTCCCAGAGGTAACTTTCCCAGAGCAAGGCACTGAAGTACTCTTCTACCCGCAATGAAACCCTGGGTCTTATGTCCAGTGTAACCCACTCTTTCCTCTAAAAGTCACAAATGCCATATTTTCTACATGAGTCTCAGAGAATGTCAAAATGTGTGAAAATATTTGTGCAGCCAGACAGTTCCTGAGCGAGCACCTGTCTGAAGAGACTGTAGAATGAGACCTAATGAAGGAAGTGTTATAAGAAAAAAAAAATGTTAAATTTGTCTGATATGTCATAATATGATTAGCTGCAATAACAATGTAAGATCACCTTTCATTTCTATCTCATCTGTTTTGCGGCAGGAGTTGTTAGGACAAGCTTTAGACCTAGGATAACTCTCAGCTTATCACACATTTTAGTAGGATGTCAGAAATCTCCAAGAGCAACAGCATTTTGCACAGGAGCTGCTGTAACTCCTCAAATGCATAGATTATTCTATTTTTGATGATATGCGTATGTCAATCTCACAGCAAAACTGAGCCCTTAGGGCAAAATTCGTCTCTCAGATCCACACATCAATGAGAGTTCCCCTCATTCAGGAACAACAGACTATAGGAGGTGAGAGCTGCTGTGTAGGTCAGGATAGAAGATTTTGTCTGTAGTGTTTATTTTTGAAATAGTAAATTTAAAGTATAAATGTAATTTTCTGAAATAGAAAAATGTTTGAACAAAATCTAGATCTGCTGTACCAGCGCCACAGAAAAACATACCACATCCACAAACAAACAAATTTAGCTCAGGGGTTTGGAGTGAAAGAGAAGGTAAAATTATGTCTTTAGAAAAACTGAATATATCAAATTCTTCCTCTAAAAGGTGAATTTCTTCAGAATGAAAACACTCTTTAGTATAACAGACTCACGGGGGACAAGGTGCTTGAAGATCTCTATAATCCCTCACAAGGTAAGAAATCACATTCCTAGTGCCTTCAGGCCTCTACAGGCTGTCTGGGCATGTGTGTAAAGAAGAAAAGCCTCATTCCACCACACTCACTATGAAGCATGCCCAGCATATCAAATGGAATTCCTTTGTCCAGAGGTTTTGATGAAGAAGAAGGATCACTAACCTAGCATAGCCACTCCAGAGCGCTGGTGTCTCCTTCCCAGTTCTCTACAGGCCAACTGTGTATGTAAATTTTAAGTTAAACATACTAAAATATACATATACAAAGAAAGCAGCCTGTCAAGGATTTAGTTTTGGAATTGCTGCCAAAGTGTGAATCTGAGCCAGGTCTCTGTTCACTTTACACCTGCCTATCTTTGCATGTTTCTTTAATGATAAAATTAATCCCTTCACAGTGAAAACAGTACAGAACCTATACCCCCTTTTAATTCCTATTTCTCTCTGATTTCTAATTTGAAAACTAACAGCTATTAAACTAATGTTTAACAGCTACTAAAATAATGTTTAAAAGAGTGAATTAGGGCATATATCCTGTAGTGACTCTCTGTACTAGTGTGAATTTCACCTGAAAATTCCAGGCTGCTGGTGTCAGGTTTTAATGCTGGTGGTCTGATTTAGTCTTTCTCTCTCGCTTCTGCTATTTCATCTCTTTCAACATCTTCCTGCTTGAAAACTTCACTACTCATTAGTCACTATTGAGATCATTAGCATGCAGCCTTGGCTCTCCACAACTACTATAAACAAAGATATAAAGTGCTTTCTCACGTTTCTTGCTGCGGTTTTGGAAACAGTGTATATTACAAGAGGGTAAAGGGACTTACAGCTTCAGACAGATACAATACAAGCAAAACAGCAGTCAGGGACAACACCTAAGGTTTTGGAAAGATGTCACTACTTTGAATTATTAACAAGAAACAATCTAAATTAGAAACTCCACTAATGTGCCCTGTAGGAACCACATACCCCTAACACAAATGTTTATGAATTAGGTAAGCTTTTAAGCACTAGTTAAATAAATATTCAGCTATAACCCATTCTGCCTGTGGACATGTAGCTAGAAATCTTTGTTATCCTGCTAGAGACATCATGGATATAAAATGGTAACAAGGACAGCTATAAAAAGTTTGTATTCTATTTCCACTTGAGAAATGTCAAACTTTATTTTTGTTAGTGTCTCTCTGGAAAATATTTCTCAGGGAGTTTTTTAACTATAACCTGAAAAGAATATTTAATTGCAGGAATAATCACTGTCGAGTATCAAAATTAACTTAATACTCATTAGTTTGACTGTGGCAATACTTCTTAACTTGACTTGTAAAATTTGTGCAATGAATTATTGAAAAGCCATTATTGAAATAACCTCCTCTTTTCTAACATGGCTGCTTGTATTTCCCCATTGAAACACAGCATGCATCTGTTGCCATAGATACCATTATTTTCTGAAATAAACATTACTTTGTCCTCATTCCTACATCCACATACAAAAAGCTAAACTATGACACCTTTTCCAGTCATATATATGGTGGGCACAACAGTTCATTTAAATAATAATCTTATTAAGGACAAAAACCTATCTTACCTCAACATGCAGATATTTAAGTGGCATGAAAGATGATAATTCTCAAAGTTTATTAAACACAACATAGCATGCACATATGCAATCTTTAAAGGAGTGACCTTTTTGGGACTCCTGTCATTGTGTAAAATATGAGAAGGAGGAGTTTCACTAAAAAGATTTGGGAGGACAGGGAAAGATTTATATGTAAAAAAAATTTCCCACAGTGTGCTTCTTGTACCTCTTGTGTTCTAATCCTGTGGTCGCTGAACACTTGGAAAGGAACCTTCAATTCCATGGCTGCGTTGAATGTGGGGTAATTTCATTTGATTAATTGGGCAGTCCTTTTTAGCCTTGTTCTCCTGCAGCATCAAGAGTTTGGGTAGTTTTCAAAAGTCTCGGGTACAATTTCCAAAAATAGCACTCAGTTCAAGGAATTTAGAAAACTATCCACAAGGACAAATCTTGTCATGATTATGCTACAGCCTCATGGAGTAGTTCTGAAGGAAACACACTGTTACAAAAAAAAATATACTTCTAGCAGTAGGAAGGAAACTAAATTTCTTGAGATTATTTCCCTGTCAACTATTTTACATGCAAAGCAGGTGAAAAAAGGACAAAATAAAATAACACCACAGAAAATAAAACACAAATGTTCATACAAGTGAGTAGAAAAAGCATCATACAAATTTCATCTTGGTTCACTCCTGACTATGATCAGGCAGGTATGCAAAGATAACAAATGCCTGTAACTGAGAACCAAAAAACCAGCCTGGAATGCAGAGGATATAAATCAGGAGTTCTCGTTCATCTTTAGTAGAACCACACTGAAGTATGCAAGCAGCACTCAGCCTTTATAGTGTTGTAAAAGATGTGTGGATACTCTAAACATTTGTTCTGCTTTTTAAGAACCCTTCCTCAAAGTACAAGCAACAAAGAGCAAAAGCAGGCCATATCAGTCCCCAAGCACTAAAGCAGAGAGATGTGCCTTGCAGCATACCTCAAGGGACAAGGGATTGGAACTATCTTGAACCACTTTCAGAAGTGGGTCCCAAAGGAAATACCTTGACAGCAGCCATCTTTATACACTGGAAGGTTTTCAAGGTAATCATTACTGACCAATTGAAACATCAAGATTTGGACTTTTATGTAGGTGAGTCTAGAGACACTCAAGGCTTTAAATACTGAAACCAGCTCATTCAATATCAACAGAAAACAAACAAGCAGTCACTGTTGAGAACAGGATGGCTACCAGCAAGAGACTCTATCATCTGAGTCAACATAAGATACAACTCTATTTGCAATACATTATGGTATTCTATAATAGTTTGCAGATCCTAGCTAGTATTACTCTCCCTTCATGCAAGAATAAGGATACCTAGACCAAGGAGGTATATCTTGCTATGCCCTATAAACTTCATAGATTACAGCCCAAGTGAAAGGCTGAGACTAGACTAGCTTGTGACCTAGCTGTGCTGCGGTGCATGATAACAGTATGGCTGTTACTTTTTTCAAAATTCAGTGTTGCTCTGGCAGTGAGGGAGGAAACTGAGGAAGCAGAAATTTCCATTTTTGAGGAAACTGAAAACTTATGCAGTCTGGTTTTATCTTATTTATAGAAAGACCACTACAGAATAAGTTACCAAAGCAAATTGGATAGAGAGCAAGTATCCATATAAAAGGAATAAAGCAACACCAAGTAATTCGTTCTGTCACCCAGAGAAGCCTTGATAGGCTGGAAAGGTTGGCCCATGCAAACCTGATGAGCAAGGAAAAGAACAAGATGTTGCACCTGGGTTGGAGCTATCCCAAACAAAAATAATGGATGGTTGGAGAATGGATTGAGAGCAGCCCTGAGGAGAGAGACTTGGGAGATGTTCATTGGTGAGAAGCTCAACCTGACAGATAACACAAGCTTGAAGCCCAGACAGCCAAACATACCCTGGGCTGCTTCGAAGGCAGTGTGGCCAGCAAGTCAAGGGAGGTGATTCTCCCACTCTGCTCTTGTGAGACCTCACCTGGAGTGCTGCATCCAGCTCTGGGGCCCCCAACATAAAAAGGATGTGGACCTGTTGGAGCAAGTCTAGAGGAGAGCTTCAAGAATAATCAGAGAGCTGGAGCATCTCTTCTAAGACAGGCTGAGAGACTTGGAGCTGTTCAGCCTGGGGACGAGAAGGTTCCAGAGAGACCTTATAGCACTTACCAGTGCCTTAAAGAGGCCAACAAGAGAGCTGCACAGGGACATTTTACAAGGCCATGTAGTGGAAGGACAAGTGTAACAGCTTTAAACTGAATTAGTTAAGATATTAAGGAAAAAATTCTTTTCTGTGAGGTTAATGAGCCACTCGCAAAGGTTGCCTAGAGAAGATGTGGATGCCCCATCCCTGGAAGTGTTCAAAGTCAGGCTGAATGAGGCTTATAGCGACCTTGTCTATTAGAAGGTGTTGCTGCTTATGTCAGGGGGGTTGCAAGGTATCTTGAAGGTCCCTTCCAACCCAAACAATTACATGATTCTATGATTATGCGAACTAGGAATGCAGATAAATTAAAGGTATTGAAACAATCTGAAAGGAACTATCACTTGTCAAGAAGAGTAAAATACATAGGCTCCAAGGTAAAGTGAATGATGCCCAAAAAAAGACATCTACAGTATCAGGCCTGAGAACCTGTTTTTTTCTCAGATCTTCAGATCAATGTAATTTTGACAAAGAACTAGTATTTGCACATTTAAGTGATTTGAACTCAACAGCATCTTCTCCCTTATTTTCCAATACTCTTGTTCATCAAAATTTCTCCAGATCTTACATTATCTTCTAGAGCATAATTTATTCAGGAAAATATTAATGGTAAAAAAATCTTTTCCCTCTTCTTCTCTGTGAATAAAATGCTGAATACTTCTCAAAGAAAATATATTAGACACCATTCAAATCCCAGACATGACTCGCTTTCAAATGCAACATTTCCAAATGCTCCATACCCAAGCCTTTAGCAATAAGGATGAAGGGACAAACAACGGCAAGGCACTGATACATGAATCATGTGCCTCTCTGACTAACAGAAGGGCTCCCATGAGCACAACATCCTAGTTCATGCCCTGGCTCCCACAACTTCTCCAAGCTGGATTTCCAAAGGCATGGACATCTATCTACAGCAGGAAACAAGCTTGCCCATCACTAGCCAATGAAAGCTATGAACTCCTGTAAAAGTGCAGTCCCAGAAATAAGCATTCCCTAAAACTCAGACACTATCCTAATTCTGCCACACTGAGAAATGGTTCAATACTTTTTGAACACCACAACCTTCCTTTTATAGTGAAGACAGCAACTGAAGGAGGAGCAATAGCGATCTCTCTATTAATAATGGCTGGCATCTCCTGTAAACTTTTTGTCATGAACAATATTCCTGAGGCTCAGATATACAGAAAAGTCAGTTCGTCCACAAATATCCATACACATTAATAGTCCTTGGCAAACATGGTCTAAAATAAATTAAATTAGCCCTCAAAGAAAGCCCTTGTTTGTCAACCAGTGATAAAACTTTTGTTAATTTCACCCTCTAATGCCAGCTTAGAGCTTGCACATCTAATGAAACCACTTCAGATTGGTCCAGCTTCTGTATTTCCCAGATGTTCCCCTTGCTTTGGGCTAGTTTATCTTCTTCCTGCAGCCTAGGGCTTTCTACATCCTGTACATTTATATATTCAGTACAGTGATGATGGAGAAGATTTCACAATGTATGGGTGACACTGGGATACATCTGGATGTGCTGAAAACAAAAGAGGACTGGGACTAATTTTCCCGAGTAAAAATACAAATTTGTCTAAGGTGAATGCAGTTTGTTGGCCACAATTATTATCTGTGAGCCTTTTGTATCCATTAATATTGCACACAGACTCAGGCTGCACTGGAAGCTTATGTGAGCTGGGAACCTGCCTCTTAACTGATGTCTAATCAGAAGAGGCTGTAAAGCTCTTTCATTCAGCCCTCATATCAGTGGGCTCAAATCCCCATAAAGTGGAATCTTCTGTACATTTGATGTGAGTGAGTTCAACACCCTGTAAGAAGTTCCATTTGCCCAAGTCTTGTGTAAGCCTCAGACACCATAACCCTTTTTCTCTTCTCATGAGCATAGGTTCTTTTGTGAATCAAGTGACCTCTAGACTTCGGAAGAGAGTCCAGTGTCCCAGTGTATGTTGCCCAGCCTTTTATTTTTTATTTGAAAAGGGATAACTATATCATGTGTGTAAATGTTGAAGGAAAAGGTTCCTAAAGCTGAAAAAAAATAAGCATTCATTAATTTATTAAACAGACAAAAGTGAGGAAGTGCCACTACTAGCATTTACTCTGCAATCAGATTCTACTCCCATGTGTATACACAGTATGATACATTCTGTAATTATATATTTTTTTTTTCCACAGGACCCCAGCTTTATTCAGTGCATATTGTTCAGTGAATACAGCAGTTCTGTTGCCCAATATTTCTCTTTATCCTCATGCTTTATTTACTGCACATCCTCTGAACATTGCATTGAATATAGAGTTACTTGTTGCCTCATGGGTTTTGTGCTGATGCTCCCAAAACTAGTATATCAGTGTACTATAAGGATTAATGAATTTATGGTCACAATCCTCCTATGTACACACTAGGAGAGTGTCATTCCTATGTACACATTAAGAGAGTGTCATTAAACCTATTTCATAGACTGAAGCAGAAAGACACAATGATCTGCCCGATGTCAGACAGTAAGTCAGCGGTATATTGCATGAATCTACACTGCCACATTATGCTGGCTCCTCCCCTGAAGTCCCAAACCTACATGACTTGTGTTACTGAGAGTCACAACAATCAACACTGAGCATTTCTGTAAATCACACTCCAGGTCTTGTGACTATAACACATAGAAAGTCACACATTCAGTGATATTCTGGAAATGTCTGGCTTCTTTCAGTGTATCAGCTTGAAAGTCTGCAGCAGGCTAGATCCACTTCTCCCACATAATCCTTAATTGTGCAGATGATAAAGCTAAACTCACACCTATTGCCATTTTCCTTCATTGTCTACATACAGACCCCTACTGACATCTCAAGCAAGTGAATAATACTCCTAGAAGATGTCTTTCCTCTCTCCACATCCCAGCTCATTCCTTGAGCAGAGTTTACCTCGTGCAGCAACTGAAGCAGGGGTCCTGTGGCAAGAACATACATGGTAGATGGAACCATAAGAGATTGCTTCATCAAAGACTCTAAGGCTATGTATGTACCAATTAAAATTCTGTCAAGTTTTAAGGGATTTGTTGTTTTGGTTTTTGGGGTTTTTTTGTATAAGTGCATCTAAATCCCTCATCTGAAGAGGTATTTTTGTAATCAGAAAGAGAGGAAAATTGGAAACTTCATGAAATCTAGGAAGTCTACTGTACAAGGCTGATATATTTAGGAAATAGTCAAATACCATATTGAGCCCCACCTAGGGAAAACATAATAAGATAATTATTTCTCCCCCCAAATAATGTAGAAAAGCAATTTGCACTCTAGTGTACTATAATATAAGAAATCACAGCAGGGAAATCTGTTAGATTGAAAATCATAGCAGAAAAGTCATTTGCCTGCTGTGCCATCAAAGTGACATCAGCTACAATCTCAGGCTACACTCAGGAACCATGTCTACCCTGTTCTGCAAAGGACTTCTCCAGGATCAAGAGCGCTAACTTTTCAGCTACTCCATCTATTCAGATAAAGAAACTAAGGAAAATGCAGACAGTAGAGTCCTGTGCTAATATATTAGTCACTGAGTCATTATGTAATAGGAAATCCTCCCCTCTGAAGAAAACAAAGCAGTGGAACCACTGTGCAGAGGAGGACACACAAAGGAAGCACGTGGAAGAGACTTGTCATGGACTGGGCATGTCTGCCCAAAGAGATGTCTACAGAGACAGTGCCTACACCTGAGCTAGTCTTCTAGGGCACACCTTAGTTTACTCACCAGAGGTCTATTTGCCTAAAGCATCTGCCTGCTTCCACTGACAAGTTCTGATGTGGCTGGCTGAATTGGAAACATCTGAAGATATGCAAAATGAAACAGATGCCTAATTTCTGTAATTCAGTCAGGCTAGGAAGGGAGCAAGCCTCCCAGCCACAGAGAACTGTCAGGTGCCAGGCACATGGACAAGGAACACAGGAGGCACATGGAGAAATGAAATGTGGAACCGGAGGACCTGCAGCCCTCAGGCTTTGGTAGAGTTTGAGATGCAGCCAAGAGTCCTGTGTTAAGGTTCTGGAACTAAGTGCTTAAATTCCTCTGAAGTCTAACTTTAGAGTGAGGCATTAAGTCCCTTTTTTGGATCCCATTTTCTGACCTTGTATTTTTATAGCCTCTTGGTAGCAATTATAAACCAGCAATTAAATGTAAGAGTAGGATCATTACCCTTAATCATATTGGTAATGAAGTCTGAGTATTTGATTCAGGGAAATGAAATTACATACATTTCCTTCTGTTCTGTTATCCAATCTCTAGTAATTTACATGTGGTCCTTTAATGTAGCTCTGTCTTTCTGTGGTTGCTCCTGCAGACTCGAGTATACAGATTTCTCTCTAACTTTAACTGGACTTTTGGATATACAGGCAATATAGGACTGAACCACACATACTGGTAAAATTTCCAGAGTTAAAGGGCGTTCATGCCAGCAGATACTCAGCAGTTTCCTGTGTAGCTCCTCATAATTTTCTCTTCAGATATTTCAGTTCAAAAAATAAGAGTCTGAGAGAAGCTAATCAAGAAAGAAAGGAAATTTTACTGACAATTTGTGAGGAATTAGCTACTGTGGGTTTTTTTTAGCCAATTAAATTTAGAGAAATCTAGAGACTGTAGCCAAAAATGCCGGTGGCTATAGGGTCAAAGCATAAATTTTTTTGAATCAAAAATAAATTTTCCTGCAAAGAAAAACAAAAATATACCCAAAGACAAGAGAGAGGAAACTTCCTTTAGAACTGTCAGTGATTTCAGAAAGCAATACAAGTAGCCACTGGAAAAAAACATGCTAATTAATGAAAATGGAGAGGAAAAAATTCTCTTCCTAACAACCAAATTGCCAAAAGAACTTATTGCTCTTTTCACCATGTAAACTGGGTATGAACAGACAAAAAGCAAGAGAGTTAAAGCGTATTTGTTCATAAATGGCTAGTGGACAGTCTTCTGGTGAAGCTAATTTTTTTATACATGCTGTTACACTTTGTATTTTTTTCTGATAACTCTTACAGTGTGTACTACTGACAACCATATATCTTTGCCCATGTATCTTTGAGGTAGAAAAAGGAAGGATTAATTTTCTTATAATAGCCTGTCTCTTACATAGTTATTGACAGGAAAAACAGGATGTCAGTTTGTGGTGTTGGCTTAGAGAAAAACAGTCATCACGATGTGGGAATATTGCACCAGTTATTTTCCATTTCTGAACTCAAATAAATGCTAATACTTGCAGAAAATGCAAGCTTGGAAACACTTTGTACGGGTTCTGACTTCAGCATACAAAGCCAGCTGTAGACAAGAAAGAATAAAGAGGTTCTGGGAGGACTTGTGGGAAGGGCTGGGATATGAACCCACCCTTTACCATAAGACTGATAAAGTTTAAATGCCAATTCTGTGTCAGATAAACTGACTTTCAAACAAGACAAGTCTAACCTGACTCTTGTGACTAGTTTGGAAGTTTAGAACCTGATTCACAGACCTAACAAAGAGTTCAAACCAACACAGTTTGCTTTGCTGCTGTTGATGAAATAAATGGTGCAGGAGAGCAAGAGGATTCCCTAAATATGCTTTTCAAGATCAGAATTCTGGATTCCAACTATAAGGAATAAAACTATAGGAGAAAATTACATCTAACATACCAACAAGCAGGGACATGGAAAACACTCCTTAATCACCAGAAAAATAAAAGCCTACATCAGGCACTACATCAGTGCCTTTTCTATTGATTTGAACATACAACAGTTCAGAGCCACCACATACAATCCCTAGGATGTTCCACTATAAAGGCTCCTTTATTCCCCCTGACACCAGGGAAAAATTATCACCCTTTTTAAAAATAGGATAGCAATCAAAATAAAACAACCAAAAAAAATCATATTATTATTAGATGGGTACAAAAGTAATTTCTAATCAACCATCACTAAGCTAAAACTTGCTCTGTACTATTTCCATAAAAATCAATGAGAGACTTGTAAGCGAAATAAAATGACTACCGAATAAGATGCACAACTTTGATTCCTTGCAAGGAGAAAGTTAATAAGGTGCTTGAAAAAGTATTAAATACAGGGAAAAAAAAGCTCTACTTTAACAAGGAGAAATACCTTGTTATTCATATTCCCTTTGGTAGTAGTTACTCTGAGTATCCGTTAACACGTGACTACAAATATTTATAAGTTTATTCATATCTCACTTTTACAAGATGTACATTCATATCATGTGATTCAACATAATACACTCCAAAAATGGAACTCAACGTGTCTGGTGAATTCATGTAGGAGCATGCTGGCATAATTGAGACCTAAAAAAAGGTTGTTTGCTCATTTCTTTTTCTCTTCCACAATAGCAAGTGGATACAACCTTTTAAGATGAGTTAGGTTTGAAGAGTTTTTGTTTGTTTGTTTCATTTTAGCAATCCCTGAAATGTCTGTAAATCAGACACACTGTGAGTACATAACCAAAATAATGCTATGGTACTACAAATCATACTGGCTGCTCATACTTTTGCAAAAGCAACAGGGTTTTAAAATATAAAAATAAATGCAAAGCATTGTCAAATTTACACTCAACATACTTAAAATAATACACATTTAGAATTTTCAAACAAAAAATAAATAAAACATCCACATACATTAATACAAAGAAACAGAGATATTTGCCTGTCTTTGATGTAATTAATACATACCATAAGCCTAGATTCATGAAAGTATTGTCTTTCAATAAATATCTTCAGCTTCAAAATCTGATATTTTCTACATTCTTCAATTGATTTTAGTTATATATCAATTTTCAATATAAGGTGTATGAACTACATTATGTTTAAATTGTTTATTGGAAATCAGAAAATTTGCTAAAATTAGGAACCAACTTTTAGCATCAAATCTGTCTAACAGAAAGAATTTGAGGGATATCTGGCATCATATCCCTTTTGAAGAATGCCTCAAACACCAGAGCCTGTGGCCTTCCACTGACCCAGATAGAAAAGCTAGCCAGCAAAAACAACCAATATAAAATTAGCCATGGCACTACATTGACAGGGCCCATGTTGTACCTTCTAAAGAAGTGGCTTAGAGATGCCATTTTACAAGCACGAGGCATAAAGCAGAAGGCTCTGTTCATCTCTAAAGCAGAAGAGATCACACTTCCTTTTATTTTTTGTTTTAGTTTCCAAGCAATACCAGGCCTTCTCCAGCCCTTTCACATCTAACTGCAATCAGTAGAGATTTTCAATGGACAAATGAGAAGCTGTTGCCATGTTATCCACAGCTGTTTGAAAACTTTTTTGCCATGAAAATGCTGTCACATCAGGGAAAGAAAACAATATAATGGGGTGAGAAGGTTGCTTACAGATGAAAAGTGGGGCGCTTCAACCATCCTTTTTAAACAGGAACACAAAAAATTTCCAACCATATTGGCTGTGTGCACTTTATAGAGCTGTGTAAAATTAGCAGTTACAAGGACACCACCTGGATCATTAGATATTATAAAAATAAACAAATTTCTAAGAAAGAGGTGTAATCTATTTTTTCCTATACTTTGAAAGTTTTCCTCAAACTGAAGGGGAAAAAATGTCTGCCATCTCCAAAACAGTAATGCCTCCAAAAACTAAAATTATCTGTTAAAAAAAAATCTTTTGCCTAGCACATTTAAACAAGCAAAAAACATGCGTATTTTTTGTCACAAAAAAAATAAATAAATCCATAACCTGGATTTGCCTTAGGGATCTGGGCTTCTGTACTACTACATGTCTATTTGATTTGAGTCAACAGTCCCAATGTGTCAATGTTATGTCAATTCAAAATCATGTCTTATTATTATTTTATAGGCAAACATAAGACTAAAAGACATAGCAGATAAAGCATGCAAAGAATTGACATCTGTACACTTGGTCTGTGTGAAAAATTTATAGTAGTGGGGAAGTTGGAAATCAGAGTTTCCTAGCAATTTGTGCATGCTGTTGGGAACTTGGAAATTTGGTTTTAGTCTTAGCACTGACACAACTCGGCCTCATTGAGTCATAAACAAAATTCCCACTGACATTCAGAGTCAGAGAATTGAACAGTAACTTCATGTTCTGTGGAAAGAACTCACAGGCACATCCTGACACTCCAAAACACATTCAGTGTGCCCTTTACAACTTTTGCTGTAGTCAGATACAGGGTTTAAATTTCAAGGAGCCCTGGCTATGCCAGGGTTGTCTACCACCACAAAGCTCATGTCAGATTAGGATCTGGGAGATGCTGTTACATTGCAAATACAAAAGTAATCCTACTCAGTGCTGACAATGGGTGATAGAACCTGGCCCTTCATTAATATGCCTTAATTTTCACAAAAATGGGGACAATAATTCTTACCTAGTTCATAATGGGTGAGGATTTAATAATAGACATTTATACAGTACTTTGCAAATGAACATTATATAGGTGCTAAGTATTATGATATTAACCAAAATGTCACTACATCTACATGACCCTACAAAGCAAAAAAAACTTTCAGTATCATTTTCTTCACATATTTCCAAGTCAATAAAAATGAGCCATGGAGTCAACTGGCTATTTTGGTACAAATGAATGAAGTACTTTAACCTACTTGACAGTTAAAAAAAAACCCTGAATCTATTCTTTCCATTATAAAGGGACTTATTTAAGGCACGAAGCCTTTTTTATAGTCTTGTTTATAAACATCATTATTCATTTGGCATTCATTCAAGTTATTTTTCAAATACCAGACAAATTTTCTGAGAAAGATTCTTCAGCAGTCCACATATGCTAAATGAAGGCCTCCTCCAAGGAAATTCTGCTCAGTGGCTGCTGTTTTGATGTACTGGGAAATCTCACACTTCTCAAATCAAAGATTACACAAAGATCAGGCTAGATGATGGTGGACAGTAAATGTGGCTTGGCATGTCTGAGAATCTCAAACAATTACAATACTTTTAAACTTTAATAAGCACCTCAGGACCATGACTATGCTATCTTCAACCTCCAACCTTCTTAAGAAAACAATTGAAAAACAAAACAAACAAACAAACATACAAACAAAAAAAGACCACACATTAACAGAGATGGAGCAGATGCTTTGGTCCAAATCTCAACTTGTATGGATCACTGGAGCTCCACATGGTGAATGGAGCCACAGTGACTTGCACCTAGAGAAAAGTACAGTCCAATACGTGGTAGGCCAGGTAGGATGCCTCATTCCTTCCCAATGATGTAAAGATGACAAGAAGAGGAGGTCACCTGCGTGCATCATCCAAAACAAGGCAAAGCTTTTACATTCCCACTAATGCGATATGCTCACTCAAGAAAGCAAAGCAAAACCAGTTTTGGCAACAACCCCTACACAGTGCACCTTTTCGTTTCCTTTCATGCTAAATGAAAAGCAAGAGCAGCATGAATCACCTTGGTAGATTCCCAGCAACAGCCTGCCCCTCTCCCCAGTTTGAGCTGTGGTACCTCCTTCAAAGCATTCTAAGTTGATAAATCTTACCACCTTCTTCCCTTCTGTGGCAGAAAGGAAGACTGTCCTTGAGACATCCATTGCAATCACTCAAAAAAAAAAAAAGCAAGAACATTTCGTTCTGGAAAGGTGCATGCTACACTACCAGCCTTGTTCTATCTTAGCAGGGAATTGTATTCGTGTTGCCGCTGTGTTTTGAATACCATAAAGAAGTAAAATATCTGAGAGAAATCTACAGGCATTTTTTGCTGTGTTTGTATCTAATAGAACAAAAAAGGCAGAAAGTTATTCCTTCCCATACCAGGTAAAAACTGTATGTGTAACACTTTGAGATTGGCAACACTTCTCAGCATCTCACCTGGATGTCTGAGAAAATTCATATCCCAACCCTACAACTTCAACAAATTCACTCTGTGGAAGTATTTGAGGGTAAAAATCACTCCTTTCTGAAAGTCCAGTGCAGGACTGCAAAATAACCATGTAATTCTCTCAAACTTTCTGAAGAGGATTTGAAAGGCTAACAATTAGATTAGAGGTACAGATAACAAGTGGTCCCCATTCAATTGATAGCTCTATGCCTTTGGTCTTCAACACCGTGCATCTAATTCTCCTTCGATGGCTGTGGGTGCCCAGTATGACAGGTTACTTACTTTAGCCTAAACCAGCTTCCTACTAATGCTTATTATTTTTCAGATCTGCATTTTAGAAGTGATAGAACCACTCCAAATATTTCTCATTCTAGCCAGAATTTCATACAGCATCATGAATAACATTTTACTTTCCAGACAATGTTTTGTTTTGATAAGAAATTGTTAATTGCTTGAGATTTGGTCAGTATTTCTCAGCAAAAAGTAATGCTACCTTAATATGTTGGCCTTGCTTTAAAAAGGTATTAGACTTTCACAGAGAGGTAAAAAAGGCAGGCAACTTTTATCAGCCCCAGGAAATCCAAGACATTAACTACTTCTCACATAATAAATAGAAGGGAATTTTGACATTCCAGGAATTTTGTTTACTATAAAATATCAAAATTTGAAGGAGGAAAAAAAAAAACAAAACACAAAGAAGTCTCTAAAATTATCCTAAGCATGAATTTTTGTCCTGCAGTAATATTTGGATTTGATAAATATCAGCAAAAGCCAAAACTAGTAATGGATTGCTAAACAAGACATAAAAAGCAGGCCTAATAATGGTGCTATTCAGAGGATAACCTTCCATCAACACAGACCTTGGTAGTGAAGGCAACAAATAACTATCTTGTTAGGTGAAGACAAGACCACCACTTGTACCTTCCTCTCTCCTCCCCAGCAAATTTTTTTTTAAAAACCCAAACCTAATTAGAAGTGAATAAAGAAAAAAAGTTAAACTGGGGAGGAGGGTCAGTAAACCCAGACACTTTGGTAATATAATTTAAAGGACTTCTCTGCTCCCCATCCTTGCTAGATTTATATTAGTTACTTTGCTTAAGCATTAGCTTAATACTCGGTGTCCAAATCACAGGCAAAAATTAAAATGGCCAAATATTGAACTTGTCCTCTTCTACAGAACACTTCTATGGGTTGTTTTAATTTGTTTGGGTTTGCTGTTGTTTTGTTTTTACTTCAAATTATGTGAAAGTGTTGTACAGACCTTTCAGCTTGCTTCCCAGAAATATGGCACATTAAGTTGACTAGAAATCATAGTATCTACCTTTTCCCATATGTGATACATATAGCTTTATCCATTCCTAGAAGACTCGGACTGTCATTTTGGCTAGGAGCTGCAATGCACCAGTCTGAGCATAAAGGATTTAAGTTATGGATCTTGCAGAATTGGTTAATAACAGAATAAGTACGGCTATTTTTTTTAATCTATAATATTTACAGTATTGCACTTTACTGCACTTCATTGCATTTCACTAAAATTAATGCTGCATCAGTATTATGCCTTAAAACCATATGTCCATCTTTGTTGTATAATTCATTCTTTCTATATCCTGTAAAACAGTGAGATTCTGATTCAGAGATCTAGGCATTTGGGGAGGAAAAATGAAAAATTGACCTGTTTCTATGGCACAATACATCTCTTTGAGTTCAGGTAAGTCTGGCAAAACAGGTGCATTTCTTATTGTTCCCATCTTTCAAGAACACTAACAATTAGTAAATTCTAGTCTCTCTTTTTTTTTCTCCTTTCAATGGACATAGCCATTTGAGACAAACTTTTTGTTATTGCTGCTCTTTTTTTTTTTTTTTTGAAAGAAAAGAAGGAAAATAAAAACCTGCCTTGCCTCAGATCTGAAATTCCACATTTAAATTCAAACCAGTTCTGCAGCAGCAGCAGCTCCTCAGTGATGGAAGAGATTCATGGCAGTGAAATAATACTGTTGGCAACAAAGAAATGTCATCTTTAATGGAGACCAGCCCCAAGGATTTTTTATTTATTATTATTACTATTTGTTTTGTTTAGTTTTGTTCTAATATATTTCTGATCTTCAAAACGTGTTTAGTTTGACACATGCACAAGGTAGCAAAACTGACAGCAGCAGATGACGTTATGCCGGAGCGATCACTTTTGCCAGGGTCAAAAATCCAAAGTGTGCCCAATGTTCACAGATTAACATAATTTAGAGATCGTTTCCTTTTCTTTTTTTTTTTTTCCTCTTTTTGTGATTTTTTTTTTTAAACTCTCTTTTCTCTCTCCTCCCACCTACTTTGTCCTCCGAGGAGTCTCTGACTGGCGGGTGCGTGTTTGCTGCTCGCGTGTGTTTTGTCCGCGGGCCCCGGAGCGTCCCCGCCGCGCCACGCGGCACCTCCCNNNCGCCGCCCCCCGCGGCACCTCCCGGCCGCCGAGTCCCTGGGGCCGAGCAGAGCGGCGCTCGCAGACCTCGGGGAAGGGGAAAGAAATAAAAACAAAACCA
>VXBQ01016163.1:1258-52645 GCA_013400175.1 Phainopepla nitens
TGAGGAGCGCCTCCCGGGATGGCTGCGCCGTCACCCACCGGTTGTTTTCCTTCGCCGAAGACGCTCGGGGCTCGCCGGGCTCAGCCCTCAGGCTGCCGGGGAATAAACAGCTGCTGGTTATCTCCCTCTGTTGGCCGAAGGCCGACTGCAGTGTGCCAGGTACATCCAGGGAAAGGAATTTTAGGCGGCATGGAGTATTTCTTGCTCGCATGTGAAACCCTTTAACCCCAAATGTTTAGGGATTTGTGCCCTTCCTACATACCAGACAGATTCTTGGAAAGCAAATTGCATATACATTTGGTTTTAACAGGATGTTTGGCTTCCAAATTATACTGAAAGTTTTCTTTTTCCTTTTTACCATCTGAGCTACTGCAGTGTTCTGCCTACTATTTTTATGTGATTCTTTTAGAATTAAGTCCCTTAAGGCAATGTGTGACTGTCTAGGAAGAAAGATGGTTTTGCAGTTTCCAGAATGTATTTTCCATTTCCCAGCTGGCATCCAACATCCTGAAATAAATCAAATTCAAGGGAGAGCTTATCCAGAAGACAGCAGGGATGGGTACTGCTGGTTTGTAATTAGAGCTGACAGAAGCAGGCTAAGCAGAGTCTTAGTGAGGGAGAGAATGTGAGTAGAGGGAATTACGTTCTGCTACTTGTGTGAAAGGCAGTCACTCCACAGAGAGAATTTCAATTATTACTCTTCACCATATTTCAGCCTTCAAACAGAGAAAGCAGTTTTGCTGTGTAAAAAGCTGAGCTACATATTGCTCTCAGGTCTGTGTTCCACAGCACTGTCACACAGAAGAGACCACAGCAAGCCAGAGAGAACACAGGGCAGTGTAAGACACTTTCCTAGTTGTGCCCTTCTTTTGTCCTCCTCCATTTTCCCTGTAAAGACAGATGAAAGGCAACAGCAAGGAGCAAGCAGACAGCACCCACGCCATCCCTTCCTCTGCAGGAGAAGCAGGTTGATGCAGGAGATTGAAGTACAGGCCTTTGAATCAAATCTCTTCTAATCCTGGCTTCCATATGACTGCTGTGCTCGAAGCTCAGATGCACTAAATCTTACACAATTCTGGTAAGGCCATGAGAGATCTTGAGAGGAAGGGAGTAAAACTGTTCATAACTACCTATAGATGGAAAAAATAACACAGCAACCTGGTTTTATTCCAGCTGAACGAACACATGAGATTTAGAAAGGAAATTTGGGAAACCTCTTTAGAATATTTCCATAGGAAATTTGGGTCAATCCAATCAATTGAGTCTAAAATCCACAAGTGACTGTACAGAGTGGGTAAGACACACAGAAATCTATGCAGAGTCAAAGTTAGGGCTAGTTGGGGCAGCTGATTAAAAAGATCACAAAGATGTTTCGACATTTTCATATTTCAGTAACAAACTGAAAAAAGGGTTTGTAGAATTCAGATTGGACAATCTGTAAGAAGAAAATCAAGTGGTCACATTCTCCTATGTCTTGTGCCATAGCAGCAAAGCCACAGGAATTAGGTGAGCTGTAAACTGCGAACATGGCAGACTGGATACTTCAGTAAGAACATGCTGAATATTTAGTTTTGACACCACATGGTCTGAGAAACAATCTTTACTTCTGTAAATTATTTTTTCTGTAATACAGTACCCTCAGTGCTACCATGTAATCTTCAAGAACATGAATGTAAGCTCTGCTTTTTATTGTATATTGCTTATAATCACTATACAAAATCCCTTATGTCAAAGTAAGAAAATTCATAACTGCCAGAGGAAAAAAAGCATTTCTTCCTGGCACAAGAGTATGGCAACAAGTCTGTGTGAGCACAAAAGACACTGTCACAAAAGACACTGAAAGTCAAGTTCCTTACCCATGCTAAGGCTCCACTAAGAAATAACACTCCCTAGATTTCTCATAACTGGAATATTTGTTACCCCAGACTTCTGTTTATTAATTGATTCACTGCTGGCAATTCAAGTTGCTGTCATAATTTTTCCTCTAAAATGCTGGCACTCAGGAAATTAAAAAAAAAATCAGTTTCCATCTCTTTTTACAAGAGCTGCCATTTAAACAGAAGTACACAACTCTAACACCCCTCTAAGAGTCCCTCCCTAGCATTCAGCAGACTTTTAGTAAATCAGATTATAATGCTGTCTTGTGAATATCTAGAGACAACACATGAACTGTTCTAAGGTTCAGGTTGGGTATATGAAGAGGCTCAAGTATCATGGAAGCTGCTTTTCAAAACTTATTTCTTGGGCTCAGTACATTTTATTCTCCAGGTGAAGGAAAGGTGTTCAAGATGATTTTTACTTGTGAGAGAAGTGCTTGTATACAGAATCCTGCAGAAATTGTGTTTGGGAGAAGAGCCTTGCTGTGGAGGGTTTATTAGTACCGAAAGCAAAATTCAGTAAATATGCTTACTTCCAAATACATCGTCCAATAGAGGAATAGGATGGTGAACTTTTGCTAATCTGAAACCAGGCACCTATTTTCAGGTTGCAGCCCTGTTGGGCCTCCTGTATCATTAGGGAGCTTGAAAAATTGCCTTTTCTAGTTACTCAACAGAGTCTAAGTGAGTGCAAAGTCTTTTCCCAGAGATGTCAGGAAGAAAATGGACTCTTTTGTGTTGATGGCAGATTAACTGGACTCTGAGTTGTGAGCCTGAGGTCTTCATTTCAGGAAGTGCAACAAGTGACTGGGGAACCTCAAGCTACACTGCTCAGCTTTTAGAGCAGTCTGTGAAGTATCAGGCTTAACAGCCCTAGAGATCACATCTGGTTTGGTTCAGGCTGTGGTTGTTACTGACATGCTTGTTCTAAATGGATGGCATCTGTTGCCTTCTTTCCTCACTGCTGCTGGAAAGGGAGAGGGGAGGCACAGTTCAGCTTTCTTACCTCAGGATTTTTTGCAAGCTCAGGCGCTGCTGCCCTCTGGGAGCAAGTGTTTTCCTTCCCAGGAAAGCAGTGCCCACCTGCCATCTGCTCAGATGTGCTCTGGAGAGCCAAATTGCTTTCTTTCCTCACTCACTGCAGGAGAAAGCTTCCTTTGGTAAGTTCCACTATGGGCATTTCTCACACCTGCAGGGAAGAAGGTGAGGGGGGTGGAATGCTGGGCACCACTGTTGGGTGCATCCCAGCTGCAGAGAGCCCAGAGCTCCATCCCCTCAGACAGGGATGGCAGCAGGGAACACACTGCCTACACCCACAAGAAGGAAATGTGGGAGATTTAGTGACAGTTGCAAGAACAATCATTAGGTAACACCCTTCAGCACTAGGCATTGCAATTTCCCTAGTGCATAAGGGAAGTATGGATGGTGTTAAAACCCATTTTAACTGCTGATTGCTATTAACTGCTTCTAGTATGATCACAGCTCATCCACACCTGACAGTCTTCAGTCATCCACAGAAACCTCCACAGCAGGACAAGCCACTTCCTGTCTTTGGTTTTGGGAGACCTGGGATGTGGCTCACAGCAAGTTGTGCTTTGAGCTCAGTCATTGTGACCCAAAGGACAGAGAGGAACCATCTGAACCATCTGAAAGTTTCACCTCCACATGACCTGTCCAAGGAAACAGCTGTCCTACCTCTGCTGAGCTCCCTGGCACACAGGGGGCTGGCTGGCTCCAGCAGAGTTCACCTTTCTATCAGTGCAGGAAGAGCCAGTAGAGCATCCACTCCTGGCAGCTCTTGTAAAAAGAGATTGAAACTGATTTTTTTATTTCCTGAGTGCCAGCATTTTAGAGGAAAAAATTATGACAGCAACTTGAATTGCCAGCAGTGAATCAATTGAGAGAAGTGTTGGAGGTGTATTCTGGACATCTAAATATATTGCACTGTTTGAGGTTTTTAGCAAGACAAACTCCTGAAGCTAATGACCATTTAAAACCATACCCTCCTTCCTACAAACAATCAACAGGAGCATTGTAGCCACTGTCTGAGAAAATGGTCCTCAAGTCAGCACTGGGTAAGAGTCCCACAGACCTGTGTATGAGGCATACTGGGAGAGAAATCTGCTGTGGGAGCAGACAACTCCAGTCTTTCTGCCTAAACACTGTCAAACACACTTTTACTGCAGGTGGGAAGCCCCCAGCTCTACCAGGAGAGACCTTCAACTTACAACCTAAAGTAGGAGGGTGCCTGAGCATACCAATCTCCCCCAGCCCTGGACCCTGGCTCAGAGGGGCAGTTTTCTTGCCACCACCATTACAGCTCTCTCCACAAAAAGGGGCTGTGCTTCCATCCTGAGGTGCAGGCAGGGAGGCAGATGGAGTCTCTTCTGTCACCTCTTTGACTACTGGAATTAGATCTTCCCTTCACAGCTATTGGAGCTTGCAGGAGGCTAGATCAAGTGGCTCCTGCAGATGGCATCTGCATCCTAGGGATGGAGTGAAATCTAGGCTAGAGCACGGCAGTGCATTAGAGAGATATCAAAGGAGCTTAGACAGCTCTGAAGCCTACTTCTGTCACTCTGTTGTTCAGCATCCCACTGGGATCACTCATGTGCAGCTCTTTAATGGAAGAGGAGCTGCTCCAGTCCTGCTGTCCTGGCTTCTTCTGCACAAACATTCTGAACTATTTTCTTTGAAATTTACACTCTCTGTTACTCACTTCCAAGTGCAGTTAGAGTCTTCCAGCCCTTCTTCATCTGTGCATTGCTACCAGAGATTTCTGCACCCCTTTATCCACAGCAGAGGCAGAAACACTTGTTGTTGCTGGTTTTATAGTCCTCACCATCTGAAAGTTTCACCTCCACATGACCTGTCCAAGGAAATAGCTGTCCTGCCTCTGCTGAGCAGCTCCCAGACACACAGGGGGTTGGCTGGCTCCAGCAGAGCTCACCTGTGTATCACTGCAGGAAGAGCCAGTAGAGCATCCACTCCTGGTGCCCAAGCCAGTGTAGAGGGGAGAGCAGAGCAGGAGTAACCTGGCATCTCCCATACTCACAGCCCCACTTGTTCTTGTGGGCAATTCCATGTCCTTATTAGTAGCCCCACCACCTCACTCATCAATATTGTGCTGAAGGTTGTTGCTGGGAAGTGCAGGGGAGATAGGGATTGGGATTGTTAGGTCTAAAGCAAACACTCAGGGAAGGAGGAGGAAGAGGAAGAGGAGGAGGAGGGAGTAGAAGAGCAAGTATTTGAGCTAAGCTGAGCAGGATGATGCAGCTTCCAGAAGGAGGGACAGCAACAGCAGGAAGTGGCATTTACTGGAAGCATTTCTAAAGTCAGTTGGGGAACAGCTGTGCTGATTTTAATGCAACTGGACTGAAGTGGCTCCAGAAGAGCCGAAAAGCCCTTTGATACCTACCACCCAGGCAATAAAATGTTAATCACAGCTGAAAGTCTTTGTTCTCTTAGTAGCAGTATTTTTCTGCTTAGCAGAAATACACTGCTGTCTCCAGTCCCAGACCCCACTGTAATATGGACCATGCACATGGAACAGAGACTGCAATGGCCTCAGCATCTGAGAGCTGGCAGGGAGCTCAGAGTGCCAGTGACCATCAGGAGAGGTGGCATGGCCCTTGTGCTGGCAGGGAGCTCAGTGCTAGTGACCATCAGGAGAGGTGGCATGGCCCTTCAGCTCCCACAGCACTGCCCTGCGTGTCAAAGACTGCTTGGCACTGGCAGGTTTTCTAAAGACAGGTGATACTGTGGCTCTGGGGGTTTTTGCAGAAGTGTGAAAGTCTAAGAGAGCTAGCAGGGCAAATTTAAAAAGGAGCAGGCTGAGGTTTCAAGGGCAGGTGTGAAATAGATTCTCAAAAGTAATTGAAATGATTAATCAGTAGAGGAGAGGCTTTGAAGGGCCTCATTTCTAACCCATCCTCGTGGAGTCAGCAGTCAGTCTCCCTCTGGAAGGTCAGACTCCCATGATATATGTACTTTCTCCTTGGATAACAGATTAAACCTTATTAATATAGGCTGCCAGCTGTTCCTTCAGCACTGATCTCTAGGTACAGCTATTCCAATGGTGCGTGTCCCTTACACCTACAGCCTTGTTCTTGCCAGACCATAGTGACAGCTTTGTATTTTTTGTACATAGAACAGGCCTACCCTGCTGCTCAGGGCTCTTGAGGGCTCAGGCAGTGCCTGTGTCATCAGCTAGGAATGCTGTGAGGAGTTTGACAGAAATGAACCAGGCTTCCTACTTCCCCAGGTGGTTCACCCCATCCTTGAATTTTCTCAGTTCCCTCTCTAGTTCAAAATATGCTTTTTGCTATTCAGTTTCATTTAAATTATGTCCCAAATTTTCTTCAAAATCAGAGGAAGTAACACAAAAAGGCACTCCAGCCTTGCTGTGTTATCAGATAGCTTTAAGTGTGAACTGATAAGGTGACCAGTATTCCGTTTTAGAAGTGCATATAGTTTAGATTTCTTTCTCTCAGATCTTTTCATCACTTCCAGGGATTAGGAGAATCTCCAGGCTGCCAGAAAGCTCTTACCAAAAGCAGGCATCTTCTTTATCATCTGACTGAATCTCATGGCATCACCTAAACAGGAAGAGGAACTTGGAACAAACTTTCCTGTGTCTCCTGTAATATTGTTGTCTTGGTTTGAAAGACAGGTGTCTGCTAAGGAAGGTAGGAGCCTCCCTTGGAATGGAAAATGTAAACCCTCTCTTTCTGAATTATGATAATTTTGAAATTAAAGGGCTTTCAGGCAAAGATATGAGGATAAGAATAATAGTTCTTTACTAGTATATATAAAGAAAAGAAAAGAAAAGAAAAGAAAAGAAAAGAAAAGAAAAGAAAAGAAAAGAAAAGAAAAGAAAAGAAAAGAAAAGAAAAGAAAAGAAAAGAAAAGAAAAGAAAAGAAAAGAAAAGAAAAGAAAAGAAAAGGAAAGAAAAGAAAAGAAGANAAAAGAAAAGAAAAGAAAAGAAAAGAAAAAAAATTAGAAACCCCAACAAACTTCAACTTAATATGAAAATTAAAATAAAATGTAGTAGTACAAAAAATACTGATAGAGTCAGGATACAACCTGACACCCTCAGTCAGGATGTTGGTAGCAGTCTAATTAAATGGTGGCTGCAGTCCTTGGAGTGACAGATGTGGTTCTGTTGAAGCAGTGACCTTTCAGAAGGATGGAATTTTTTTCTGAAGCTCTAGTGGTGATGTAGAAGGATTTGGTTTTCTTTTGGGAATCTAGTGGAAGAAAGGCTGCTTCTTTGGGAATTTAGAGGAAAAGGTTGATTGTGATGTTTTAAATTTCAGATTATATCCATGTAGGAATGCTTGGCTCCTTCCCCTGGGCACAGCATCTCACAATGGGATGATGTTGCTTTATCAACCATGCAGTGAGACTCAATGGCCCATTAACAGAAGATATTTCTCCTGGAAGGAGAATGGGTTGTGGTAGGGATAAAGAAAATTGTTTTACCTGGTTTTAGCAGATGGCAATAGAATACACACTCGGCCTCATCTTGCATTTGCAACTTAAAACAACAGTTGAGTGCCAGAATTACTGGGATATTTTCTATAAGTGGCTGCTTTTTCAATAGAAATCCTACCCTAAACCTACTGAGTGTTCATAGTTAATCTTCCATTGCTGATAGGAGAAGTTTGGGGTCTGACTGATGTTTCTTGACAAACAGAAGTGTATTTTTTAAAACATTCTGACTGTTTTCCACTTAATGCTGTTTGCTGAAATATCTCATTTTGCAGAGGGCACTAGATGCTACTCCTTCTATCTGCAAATAAAGGTAGAGAGGTCATAAGGTATTTCTGATATTCATCATGACTGTTCATGCTTCCATGATCTCATTGATGATTTCCTGCCTCAGACTCTTGTACATGTCTCTTAGAGATTTTAAGTAACCCTCCATCCTTGTGGTTTTTGTCTATTTCTGCCTTTTACTGTATGAAAGGCTCATTCATGGTATTACCTTTGTTGACATCAGAATCTGAAGCTGAGGTGAATCCTAGGCATAGCCTGCTTCCATTATTATCTTTATTTTGAAGGAGTCATTTGTCTTCATTATCTGCAGCTGCATCCTGAAGGATTTTGAAAAGGTACATATGATATTTTCCACTTCTGGGAGCTTGGGCTTTATGCAGGGCTTTCCCCCCTCCTCCTGCCTGTTAAAAAAAGAAGTTTCTGCTCTACTGCTGGCATAACAGTACAGAAAGTGTCTCACAGACAGACTGTCTCTCAAAGAAGCAGGAATCCTAAAATCCCACAGATCCATGTCTAAATCTCATTCTTTCCCTGCTGCATTATGAATCAGTGTACCCTGCTGCAGTTTCTTTCTCTCTGCAGTTTTCAGCATACTCCACCTTTTTAATTTCCTCTGTAGCTCTGCCTACAGCTGGCAAACTAATCAGTTTGGGTGAGCAGTGCACCTCAAAATATTTGTTTATGTGGAATGAGTCTATCTGCATTTTCTGTTTCCCATCATCTGCGGGTCATCTTAATCTCTCTCAATGGTTGGTTCACGTACTGAGCTCAAAGAACAATTATTTTATTCAGGGCAAGGAAGTGAGGCACTAGAAAAGACGTAACATGAGCTAGCTGTGAAAATGAGTGTTTGGCATGCTTTTAGCATGAGAAGAAGCAGAGACTTTTAGCAATAGCACAGGTAAGAGAGTTACAAGGTCATTGTGTGGACTCACAGAAGTGTACAGTTCGGTTTTTTCCCACTACAGGGTCTACATGGCTACAGACCTCTGTTGCCACAGGGTATTTAATGTTGCAAACACCTGGCTTCGACTTAGCTGTTGAACATAGGTAATTTCAGTTTCACTCCTTTTGCCCTCAGTCAATCTCTCCCACAGCCTTTGTTGCCGTGACCTACATTGTGAGCAAATGCTTTCTGATGGCATTTCAAAGGAAACTAATCTTGCACTCAAACTGAATCATGGCTAGATTCATCTGTGCTCCACATTCTGTGCATATGTAAGTTTATTTCTGGCTCCATCCTGGAGCAGCAAATCCTTAATGCTCTGTCCTTACACACAGGCTCACCTGCAAGGCACAACTGCCTGCAAGGAAGATTTCCAGGGCTTTTCTTTCTCCAAAAGCTAAGCTGCTGCTGGCTACAGGGACTAAAGATTTATTAATGCTATTCAATGTTTTTCAAAATTCTAATGTGCAAAAGAAGATAAAAGCTTTAACTAATAACTTTAAAAGCATGCCATAATTCTAATAATGATGCTTCAGTAATACCTTGGTTATACTGTGCTAACCAAATTCCCTCTCCAATTGTATTGTCAATGATACACCATGTGGAGAGCAGGATAGCTGTGTTTTCCTCAGAGTGAGGTGTCCTCACAGCCTCCAGAGCTCTGGGATCAACAATGAGACAGAGTGAAAGAAAAACACAAGAAAGGCAACTACTCAGAAATCTCTTTTAAGTCGAAGAATGTACTGTTAGATTTCTGCACGAAAATGGCGACATTGAAATGGTCCTTTGAGAATGATGTATCAATATTAGTCTCCTAAATGTGTCATGCACCTACACCTCATGAGGCAACTGTTTCTTTCTTTATTTTCTCTAAAGTACACTGCCCATTCCATTCCTGTTAAAGGTGCAGAAGCATCTACTGCTGCAAGCCATAAACTTGTCCTTACTGTTTTCACACAGACAGTGCAATTGCCCTGTTCAGGTATTATTAAGGCCTTGCTATTTCAAGGGGACAGTCTGATTCAGGCCCTGCTGGCACTGTCACATTTACAGAAGCACTCACTCCATAAGAGGGACTGCTGCAGAGAAAGTGCTACATATATGGACTTGAACCATGCACTACCACACTCTCAGGTGGGGAAGGGCTTGAGTTTGCATCCTTCTGAAGCATCCCCTCATAGAGTAAGAGCAATAGAATAGAATAACATCAGTCTCTTTCCAGTCGCCTCCCAGGACATCAGTGGGATTATCCCTGCACCCACAGGCTCCTCTGCCCAGGTGAAATGCTTCACACTGCCACTGAAGATGTGTCACGGATGCAAAGGGGAATGAAATCAGCTGCAGTAATTTCTGGCACTGAGGCCCAGGGCTAATGGGCTTCCTTCCAGGGACATCTGGTCATTAACCCTCACAGAATAAGGGCTTTTAGGTCCTTTCAGTCAGGACAATGGGCTATATGCTAGGAAACACTAACTTTGTGCTGCAGAGACTTAATCACACCTTTTGGGACTCTAAAAGCTGGTAGCTATTGATTGAGGCAAGGGTGATGAAGGGAGGTCACAGCTGCCTTCATCCTTCATATGGGGTCCATGGAGACCACACGTAGTAGCATGTGGAGCTCTCTATTGATTCAAGTGGCTTGGCAATTAAAAAACTCTATTTTCATCCTTTCAGTCATTTACCTTTCACCAGATGAAGCCAAGAGGCTCAGCCAACCTCAGCCAATGGCTGCCCAACCAAGGTGGATGCGCTCAGCTGTAACTGCAGATAAAGCTGAGCACAGCTTCATTTCATGCAAGTGAGAGTTGCCTGGGACACACACACCCCCAACAGATGGGTCAATGTTTCCCAGACACAGACTGAGGCCAAAAACCTGGTGAAGTCAAATGGTGTGGCTCTGGAGAAAGGCTGTGCTCTGGGGAGAGGTGAAAGGGGAGGCACTGAAGCAAGGCTGTGTGAATGATTTATTTTCTGTGCTGCTTAAATCTCCCTCCTGTCCCTCCAGCTCACCAGTGAAGTTTAAGAGATGACAACCTCCGTGTGGATCATTTGAACCCCATGGGGAAGAGGAGTGTTTCTTTTTGTCCCCAGGAGTATTGTCCCAGGGCATTTACAGAGGCTGAAGCTTGGGAGGGCCTCAAACCATCTTTGTTCAGCACACAGCACAGTAGAGTTTTGGGGCAGTAAGGGGCTCAGTTCTCGTGTGCTCTCCAATAATACCAGTAGTAACGACTATGGCAAAGGCATGGTCTCAGCCCAGGCAGCTCTGGGGCTTAGAGCACACATGGACTTCCAGGTGTCTTTCCAGAAATCACTTTTTTGCCTAAATAAAATAAAAGGTCATTTCAATTTCTTAGCTGCAGTTTTATAAAACAATATGCTCAGTTTATCGTGCACATGGATGACAAGACAGCAGAATAATGCGTTCAGGCTACAAAGATTCCCAGAAACAATAGAGGACTTTGCCATGTTTTGTGGAGAAAACATCTCTGATGAAGGCTCATGCAGGCTGAATACCTTCTGACTATTCTTGCAACACTACACATGAGAAGACAGTAGTTACTGCACCAATATAAGATAAATGATGCCCTTAAAGTCATATATATGAAAGGCAGTGTTGCTATTTTTTACAGTTAGAAATGCACCTGGCACTCTCCAAATGGACTTTGAAAGAAATTCTTTATGCCTACACCAGTAGTTTCCCTGAGAAGCCTTGCAGCAAGATCTCCTGATGCTGAAATGTGTCTGTGCTTGGACAGCACATCCTAAGCAGCTTTGAGCAAGGAACCATCTTGCTGTCAGGTGAGCAGCACTGAACACAGCTTGCAGGACTGAAATCTCAGCTAGGTGGAGTGGAAAAGCTGTGTAAGACATCCTTAAATGTAAGGACACCCTTACATCTCTTTTGAAGGGATAGAAGTGTCCCACACATACACCTTCTGTTCATGGCTGCAATTCCTGACCATTCACCTTCCTGTCATTTCCTGCATTCCTGAGCCTTATTCCTAGACTCAGCCAGGAGGGTATATCTAGTCTCTGTTCAGCCAGGGGCAGAGGAAAGCTTGCAGGAGCAAGAGCTGCTTCCTTGACCAAAAGCAAGTTTTGGGTTGCTGAATGGCACTGGCTCTGTGTATTGCATCCCTGTTGCTCCATGAGCCCTTCTCACATTTTGTTGCCATGGATAACCCTCCAAAGCCAGCTAACTCCTTCCATCTTCTGTGCAGCAATAGTAAACTCTGGACAGTGCAGAAACTCAGTGTACTCCGCTGGGAACATTTGTCCAAACTACAGAGAGAAAACTTTATTTCAAAAAGGACCTTTACATATGTTTGGGTAACTATGGAAGTAAAATCCTTGCAAAGCAACAATGCAATTTCATAGGAATAAGTTTAAAATTGCTGCCCAAAGTGCAGTATAACAGGGTGATTATGGGCCTCCAGGACTAGTTAACTGAGAGGGAGATTCACACCATTCCCAGCTGGTGAGCACTGTGATGTTTGTATGTTCTCATCATTTCCTTGGGACTGATCTCATCTGTTCAAGACCAGCTATGTGAACTGTTCTCTTTACCAGCTGGATGTTGCTCGGCTGCCATCAGAGGTTTGTGCTGGGCTCAGGACAAAGCGTGGTGGCCCGCTGCCATCCCCGTGGGCTGTCTCTGCCTTCAGCCACCCAGCTGTGACGGCTGCTGCCTGCCAGAGGAACGCTGGCACTGTGCTCTCTTGGATGGACTCCAGAAACTTCACAGTTAACTCCTGTCTTGCTTATAGATAAATGTATTTTAAATTCTTACCCCAATATCTTCTTCTTCAAGATACCAACTTTTGCTCCTCAATTTCCCTCTGTATTTACTTTGTGTTATTAGATGATGAAACCTGGCTAATGGGCACCCTAATTATTGCAGCATCCAAATGACAGGCTTCAGGCAAAATGATAATTACTTATTCAAAATTATTCATAAAATTAACATATCCTGAATAAATTCAGGCTTAATTTAACAGGCCACTGCACTTATTACAAGCATTTAGCACATGCAATTGTTTAAACTTAGTAGAGAGCAACTTACTCTTTCAAAAAATATCCGGGTCAGAAGTAGATGTAGCCATAATTTGCCCTAACAAGAGCAAATGTCAAACAGTTTAGGGAGCTATACAGCAATTTGTTTAAATGCATGTACGTTAAAAAGCCTACAGGGAAGCTCTTCCTAGGCTTTTAATTATGGCAAAGTATCCAAACCCTTCCCTAAATTTTGTTTCTCAGCCAAAACCAAGAAGGAAAAAAGTTATAGAAAAAGTTATAAATTCCCTTTTTCTCCTCCTCCTCTTCCCTTCCTTGGAACAGATTCAGGGCTTTATGCTGGGATCCTTCTATGGTTCCAAGTATTATATTTGAGATTTTTTAGACTTTGATATACAGTGCAGAGTGTTCCCCACTGACACACTAACACAGTAGGTACTAGCTATGGTGAGAGGGGAAAGAGCACACGGTGTTCACATGAAAAATCTCATGTGCCACAGTGCCCACCCCCACAGCAAAAATCAAAAAGCTTTGGGAAAATAGTGGAATGGTTCATTTCATAGCACCATTCACCCCACCTGCAGGAGTGTCCAGTATTCCTTCTGTCACTAAAACTGTGTCACCCGTACATGTCTCATTGTATTTCAGCCTGGTTTCCCAAGACTAGGGGGAGGTCTTTCAGTCATGCCATCTCTCTATCTTTTAGTCAGGTAGAAGTGAATAACTTTTAAACAAAGTCACTTTCCAATAAATTGAAAGAAAAGCAAGCAAGCACAGTGTTCATCCTTAGCTAGGGCTACTAGAGCTGTGTGATAACCAGGACCTGGGACATGATGGCTATTTCACACACAGACAAACACACACCACACCTCTCTTGCCTCCTTCTTCCCTTTCTTGAAAACACAGGTTTGTGTCCATACCACTTGGGACCCTGACTATGAGGTCAGGAGAAGCATTGCAATGTGTCCCCCATCCCAAGTCCTGGAGTATATTCTTAGATATTTTTCCAGCAGGATGAAACATTGGCAGTAAATCAGTGGATTAACTTATTCTCCTGTTACTCAAACAATAGCAAGGAAGAAAGCTCTGTCCCTGAAAATGGTCCTTGCACAGCACTCTGGCCATTCCCATAGTTGCCCTGTGACCTGTTTTGAAGATTTCTTTCGTTGCTGCCACAAAATCAACAACAGAACATGTCTGTATAACCTTTTCTAATGGAAAGCATTACAGATCCTTTCTGTTTATTCTTCCTGTTCATCAGATAGTATTGATATCCAGTTCATTAAAGGAATTATGGAGTAAATCATACTTGAAAGAACATGATGCCAGTCAGGTCCAGATGCTTCCAATTTGCTTCACTAAAATACTTCTGATTAAAACACATTACTAGTGACGTGTCTTAAAAGGAACTTGGACTTCAAGCTCCATAATAACTGCAATATGTTCTCAGTCTCTAGCCTTGCCACATGCCTAAGCTCAGTGTTAAAAACTCCTGCAAAAAGAGTTATTAGGTGCTTACTTCAGAGACAGGCTTTCTCACTGCAGTCATTGCTGATGTCCTGGCACACCCTGCAGAGGATCAGCATAGCTAATATCATCAGTTAGATGTTCCAGACTCACTACACATCATTATGACATAGTATCAGTTCTACATAAACTTCCACATATGGAACATTTTAAAAATCTCCCAACTGCAGCAAGAGAAATGAAAAGCAATAGCTTCAGCCTCTGAAAAGCAGCAGAATCTCAGGAGTGACCTGGACTATATATTAGTGCTCAAGAGATCTTTCTGAGTAACTTTGATACGTAGGCTCCCAGGAGTCTCAGGGAAGAGTCTCAGGCACCAGATTCTGGAGAAAGGACCTTTACACTGACCTACTATAGCTATTCCTATCTGCAATTCTGTAAGAACACTGCAACTC
This sequence comes from Phainopepla nitens, assembly GCA_013400175.1. NCBI lineage: Eukaryota > Metazoa > Chordata > Aves > Passeriformes > Bombycillidae > Phainopepla > Phainopepla nitens. The sequence continues at coordinate 15,803 of VXBQ01016163.1, forward strand.
CAATTGCATCTTTATCTCCCAGCACCAGCAGCTACTTAGACACTAAGCTTCAGCCCTTTGAAAACTTCCTGTGAACTCATCAGACTTATGAAATCAGTCCCCCAGCTCCACATGAACATCCTGTGAAGATTAACGTTGAGATACATATCTGCAAGGCTTTTAAGAAATCTGTAGTTCAGACAGTCACCTAGGCTGTCACATCCTTTCTGCTTGAGCAACTGAACTGCCTCTGCTCATGAGCAGCTGGTTTGTGCAGGAGAGAGCAGCATCTGGCAGAAGACTGTGGTATTGTCTGCTGCAGAAATCATTTCAAGCCTCACCACCTTCTTCTCTGGTTGCAGTGTGTGACCATACAGCAAATTCTAACAGCAAATCTTACTCAAGCTTTTAAAAGAGTTTAGCTGCCATGTTCCTCTTTGTTCTGAAAACATGGCCAAATAGCTGCGTGCCCACCACAGATCATGTTGGCAGAGCATCAGGTTGCTTGACTTCTGACAAGGCAGTGCTCAGAGAGCATGTATTTAAAAAATATTCAAAGACTCTGGATTCTGCAGCCGTGTGGGATTTGGAGCTTCCTGTTAGCAGAGATGTTCCCTTTGCACTCAGTGTGCAAGAAGTGATCACTTGAGCTAAAGCAGCACTAGGTCTCCAGAGCATGCAGCATGCAGTGGGACAGCTCTGATCCACACAAAAAGAGCTAGTGAGACAGGTATCTGTGAACTGAACTATTCAATGCAGTATCACATTTCTGGCCGAGAATTTTTTTCGTATTTTGAGTTTCCCACTGCGGATTATTTTGAATCCAACTTCGCTGTCTGATCTGTTTACTGGTTAGGATGTTTATTTTTCCTGAAGAAAAACAATAAATGTTTTATGAAAGAAGCTTAAGAAAAAAGTATGGAAAATCAAAGGGAAATCCTAAAATGAACTCTTCTCGCCTTAGGGCAGAGAACATGGCCCCTGGATTCTAGTGTTGCACTCATGTGGGCAAGTCTTGTTGTTGTGCAATGTTACCCATGTGCCAAGTTGCTGCAGATACCCATATAACCCTATCTTTGTCTCGCTGTAGCAGCTGCTTACCAGCATGGCCTGTGCAGGGCTCAGTCCCAAGCCTGCAGGCACAGAGGCTGGCAGTCACTTGCCCAGTCACAGCCACCCCAGTTGTGATGCCCTCAGGTTTTGTCCTGGTTTGCTGCTGCCCTTCCAGGAAAAGGTACAGCTCCCCTGAAGACCCTGATTTGTGCAGATGTCTTGGATACAGAGGATATCTAAAACAGCTGTAGAAAGCTATGTTTAGGCATAATACTGAATACTCAGTTGTACTGCATCCATTCAAGGACTGTTCAGGCAATGGCCTGCAAGACAAAGCCTTTAAACTTCAAGGAAGAAGACTTCTCATCTTCTTAGCTGGCTGTATTCTGCTGCCTTTGTGTGGAGAAATGCTCTCGAACATAAACAGTACTTTGTAATACACTCCCAAGGAAGGTTCCCTCATGCATTTAATTCTATGGTCAGGAAGTCCTTTGGCCATCAGCACTGAGCACTCAGAGCTCAGGAGTCTGGCTTGTAGGGCACAGAGATGTGCAAGACAGCAGATGGGGGATGGTGCTTATGCATCCAGTGGTCAATCAGCAGCCATCCAGACACAGGTGAGCCATGTTTGTCACCAGTCAGTGCTTGGAACCTCAGAGAGTTTCCAGCCCAAGTGACAAAGTGTTGCTTAGAACACAGAAGCACGAGGGGAAGTTTCTGCTTGCCCACTGATACATGAAACTGTGAGCCTCTGTCCCCGATTGCCTAGAGCCACCGACAGCACCTCTTTGACTTGAATCTGGAAGACAATATCCATGAAATCACTGGGTCCCTTTTCACACATCCCCATCCTATCCAATAATCAAGAAACTACTAATGTAACCCTTAGGTGCTCCATTGTCCTGGCACCTCCGCCTATAGAAATCCCTCCCTCCTGCGTGCAGAGAGCAGCTGCCTGAAGCTTTCAGGACCCTATTCTGCTGTGCAACCATGTAACACTCAGACATCATGAGACTTAATTGTTGTGGATGCAAGCTACAGTAACTCTACTCTGCTTCCATCATTTCATCTAAGGGGGTGTGTGTGTGAATTCATGATTTTTTTACACAGAAAGTGGATGAAACTGCCTTATTGGCCGCCATGGCATTATTCAACTTCCATGTTCCCAAAGGAGCTTAATCTCAGGAATGAATAAAAAAAGCAGGAGACAACTGCAAGACTTTTGGCCAATAAATTCACTCCTAATCCTTAAGTGCCTAGATTTGAAGGCTTTTAAATCCAAGAGGACTCACAAAATGCAATTTGGCCTTTGCACTTTCAACAATGAGCCCTAAAACTAACACCCTGGACCACTTCTAGTCTCTGTTCATAGGAATTTACCCATGCATCAGTAAGTTTATTATAACTTCACAAAAGTCAATCAAGTGGTGAAGCTTCCACACAGAAATTATTAAAGAAAGGAACTTCGTCATGCCAGACTGCAAACAAAGCTTAGGGGAACAGCTTCAAGCCTGGAAGAAGAAAGTTCCCAATTATTCAGGGTAGCTCATATCTCCAGAGCCTGTTTTTAATCATAACTCCTACAAGCTCGTTAAATAGCTCATGCTTTACTACTTGGATTGTAGTTGCCAACTGGATGGAAACCTGACTTGGTATTTTCCAGTTGATGGGAAAGTTTTCTGAAGGACATTTGCTTGAGCAGCACAACAGCTTAGCTTGAGCCTTCCTAAAAATGAAACACAGAAATTGCTGCTTCCATGAAATGCACTCACTGGCTTTAGACTGTGTGAGGCTCATGCTAATACCTTGCTGAACCCTCACAAACTGTGCATTGGGGCTGTTTCAGATGCAGGTGGAAAAGGTAATTGCTAAGAGTGGCATCTTTTCCTGGAACGGCAAAACAGCCCTGCTACTCACTGGCTTTGTCCCTACTACTTGCTTCTTCAGCTTGTACCAGCCCCCACATTCAACAAACGCCTTCCTGGGGGTGGAGGCAAAGCCTTTGTGATGTTGGTGGGCTCCTGGTGCTCTGAGATATGACTTGTGCCAACATGTCCTGCAGCACAATGTTATTGACTGCTAAACCTTGATGTGGCAAGACAGTTTTGTCTGCACCCCTGAGCAGCTCTAAGTGAGCTCAAAGCCTGGCACTTTTTTGTGGAGTCCCTTTGGCACAGCTGATTGCACAAGCAGATCCAGATACTCTTGAAGTGGAACTTGTTTATAACAAAACACCCAACTATTTTAATTTGAATCTTAAAAGAAGATAGAAAATAAGGATAGATCCTTGTCATCCTCCCTCTTGGTTTCATTCTTACTGGAGGGTAGTAGTTCAGCTGTATCCAAATCTCGGTGAACCAATTTAAGCCCCAGCCTCAGTGTGGGCCAGCATGCACTGTAATTGACACCAATAGAACCAAGGAAACAGGACTTGGCTTAAGGTTAGAGTGTGGAAGTAAAGAACCCTCCTTTCACCTGCAATATGGTATCTTGAGTGCTGATGGCAGAGTGAGCAAGCATGACCTGTCAGAGCAGAGGAGACAGAAAGCACTGTATGTTTCTCTCCTCTTGTGCTTCTGTAGGCCACACTGCAATAAATAGAACAGCTGGCTGATCTCTCCATGGCAGTCTGGCAATCCTATCAAAGGGGATTTTTTGCATAGCTATGTGAGGGATGAAGAGACGGAGTAATTTGTCATAGATGTCTCAAGATGAATAAGTCTTGGTCCTATTTTCCTGTTGTGAGTAGTGAGCAGAATCCAGTGAACAGGGCATATATTCTGCTAACACTGAACTTCTTAAAAATCTTAAATTATTTTGTGACATGAAGCAGAAAAATTATTCTTGCAAAGATAAAAGTGGGTCAGATAAGACTGGATATTGCAGTGAAATAAGTAGTGCTCCTAGTCTCAATCTCCAGACACTTCGAAGTCTGAAGAACTGAAGACTTTCTGGTTCATTAGTGGAATGTCTGTTCAGCTTGAAGCTAATGCTTGATAGTGCTGCGGCCAGAATTCTGAGCCAGAATAAATACAATAAATTTGCTATTTCTTTCATTCTTGAACTATGGCTCTAGTTTGTGAAACACTTAGTGGCTCAAAGAATGAAAGGTCGAATCACCAGAAGTGAGAGTTGTAACATGGAGGGGGAGTGAAGCCATTGGAAATTCTTTTTGTCACAGGTGAGAAGGTAGGAGAAAAGCAGCATTCCTCAGCTTTATTTTTTTATGTCCAGAACACATAAAGTCTGTCAGAACCTTCTGTCTCTCTGATCTCTCTCACCTCTCTGAGGAGCTTGGTGTGATGACAATAAGTATTAGTCATGACCACACTGTTATTTGTCCCGTAGATACAGCTGGGTTTTGTACTTGGATACTGCCTGTCTCAACAGAGAAGTCTGGGCATTCTTCAGAGATGCAGCAGGAAAGGAGAAAGATCTCACCTTGTCTTGTGTGGTTCAGCTGAATCACAGTCCCAGCAATCACAGCATATGTGGATTATTCCTCAACAGGGAGGAAGAGAGGGCAAGAGACAGAGAGGAGAAAGAAGGAGAGAGACAGAAAGAAGGAAAGAAGCGGAACTCTGGGTTCAAGAGAGCAGCCTGCAGCTCTGTGAAAGGCCTTGCCATCCACTTGCTCTCCATCCCTTTGTGTTGCTCTAGGTGTTCCCTGGCAGCACAGGATCTGCCAACAGCAGGCAAACTCCACACTGACTTCAGCAGAGGGTAAAAGGTGTTTCGGTCCTAACCAAAGCACTGCTGGGTTTTCAATTAAAAACACCCCCAAAGAGCTGTGAGTTATGCCCAATAAGTTTAATAACTGAGAAAACCGTAGCAAGTGACAACTACAAAGCAGACATGAAAATTGATGACAAAGAAGTGGGAAGGAATAGTGTCTGAAACGAAAACTGAAAGCAAAATACACTTAACAGAGCATCTGAGTTCAGATAGAACACACACAGTCACATACAACACTGCATTAGTAACAGCACACACAGATACTCCTTATACTGGGGGTTTTCACAGTTCTCCACTTCATCCCAGATGACAAGTAAATTGATGTTTTACTCTCTTACGTAAATTCTTGTGCACACAACATCATCAGCACCAAAGGTCTGGAAAAGAAATAAAAATCAATGAGAAGAGATAGAACCAGCAAACATTTAATACCATTTCAAAGTGTTATTTTTACTTAAGTAACTAGTTCTACAGCAAAATTTTTTTAATGTCTTTTGACAGATGAGAGTAAAGAAAGAAGTCATTTTGAAAGAGGACTGCAGTGTAAATGACCTGTTTTTCAAGGCAGGATGGATTTTGTCAGAACGATAAATGATGCATAAATTCTCTTTCTGTAATTTCTTGGCATGAACTGATAAATAAACATAAGAAAATAAAGTGAATTTGGAATGTACTGTTGTTATATTTAGAAACAGTTGCAGCACTTTGAACTAGAAATGCTGAGGGTGGAATTCAGATGGCATGTTCCAAAGGTATTCTTTGATATTTGCAGATATAAATCCAAGCAGGCAAATGAAGTCAGTGGAGGAAAGATGAAGACCAGGAGAATGTACATCTGTAAACAGCTGCAAGCAGCTGACAGCCCGTGCTGGGATACCAAACCCTCTCTTCAGGCTGGGATGTGGGCAGTGTCAATGACAACCTTCCTTCAGGACACTGTGCCCTTAACCAGTGAGTTTGTCAACCATGAGAAGGATCTGGAATGCCCCACAGATTATCAGGACATGTAGGCAAGACAGTGATTGTGGAGTTGTCTAAGAAAGCCACCTGAATCCCAAAGTGTTTGCATGTAATTTCAGGTCTGGCAGGCTAAAATTTAAGCAATTAAGCATGAAAGAAACAATAGGGGCAAGAGTGAGGAAATAGAGACTGCAAAAAACTTCACATTCAGCTACGCCGACAGAAGGTTTTGAGCTCAGCACTAACAAGCTCTGAGGTGGGATGTCTGGCTGTGGTCACTGCCAAAGTTTCACTGAAAAGCATGCATTAAGAACTACCCCAGTGCATTATGAAAATTCAGCTGGGCTATTTGTTTTAATGCTTTCTACACCTGTTTTGGCCAATATTTTAAAGGACTTGGCTTTAAAACTGACTCTGGCTTATATTTTGTTCACTTTGTTGGGGATACAAACAGTCTATTAGGATTTTGGAGATACAGACTTTGTTTTTATGCATATCAATACCATAGCAGTGCTTAACATATATTTTTAGATTATACATGAATACATCTGAAAATGAACATGAAAAGATGTGGTTAGTTCTCTACTGTCCGCAGCACCAGCTGCAAATACCCTTATTATGGCTTCCTTCAACATTTCCAAATTATCCAAAAAGGCGAAATTATTTCAGCAGGAGCTTTGCCAGAGAGAGGAAGTAAAAGTCAAGACCATCCAGGGCTCGAGGTTTTCTGTGGAGGCTGTAAGATCCCTGCAACAGTGTTTGTCTTTCACATCCAGGCACTGCTAAGGTTTGGGTCCCCTGCTGCTACTTCAAGACAAATCATAAACAGTAGTAAAACAGTTTGTGTGTAGTGTTCTCCCAGAGCTGGCACAGCCCCAGTCTGACAGCTGGAGCTGTACAGCCATGCAGCCACATTGTGAGATGGGAGTGGATGCCACATCAGCCAATTCTAATGAGAAAGGCTGCAGCAGCCGTTTGCCAAAACTCATCTAACCTCCCTGCCAAATTCATGTCTGTTCTTTCAGGCAAGTTAAGAGAGAAAACCCTTCTCCTAAAGCTGTGCAACAGCAGTTATTCTCAGAACAGATCAGCAGTTCTATTGAGAGGATCACTGAGGGGAGAGTATATTGAAATAGATGTAATTTGTACTGCAAGGGAGCCAGTGTAGATCTGAGCGTCTGAAATTGCACTCTCCAGTTCTAAGACTGTGCAACCGGGCAGAGCTTGCTCCTAAGACATCACTGTAGTCTGGCTGGCAGCCTCCTTGGAAGATTCACAGGAAGGAGTGTGGAAATAAAGACTAAAATTTGTAGGAGGAAATAAAAAGACCTAAGACTTTCTGGGAAAGCTCAGTAGTATGGGTGAGTAGCAGCACACAGACTGACTGCTGTACACTCAAGAGAGTCACAGCTCAGCATGTCTGTGACACAGGATCCTCATTTTGTACTTCCAACGTCCACCTCCAGCTAGACTTCTGGACTTCTGAACATTTCAGGCAAAGGACTACATTTAAATTTCTCTGGACAAAAACCATGTGCAGAAAATATGGACATATTCAGGGAACCCAAATTTAAAAAAATCAGTTGCTACACACAAGGACTCTGCAACACATCAGTCTCACAGTCTGGAAAACAACTACAATTTAACCCAATAATGTCTTTAAATCTAGATTGCAAAGAGATCAAAATCATGCAAAGCAAAATTACAATGATTCTGGAGTACCATGTAACCACTGGGCACTTCTCAAACAACCAAGACATCCTTTCCTTGAACATCCAGCTTAGGTTATGTGGCCTCTGTCCTGTTGCAGGAATAAGCTGCATTTTTTAACACAGGTTTCATACCTTATACACATTCACATGATTAACAATGTAATTGAAGCACACAAATAAAGGGCTTTATTGTCACGGTTATGTACAGGTTTAAATGTGCACTTAAACAAAAGGTGTTTTCCTATCTTACTGTGACTTACTATCTTTTGTTGATAAAACTCCACTCAGTGTTACTAAAGAAAGCAAGGAGGAACATGTTCAAACTTGCTGCATTCTTTTTCTTGCGGTAACTCACAGAAATGTCTAATGTACAGCTGGGCCCAAGGTCAGGGGAGGATCCAAATCCAAAGGGTGTTATTCCTCTATTCATCACACTTAAATCCTAGTATTCGGTGGCAGGATAAAGCAGTTTATTGTCTATGGTTCCAACTCTAGACTCAAAAGAAGTGATAGTTCCTGTTCCAATAAGCAGACTTTAAAGATTTCCATGACCCAAAACAGTAGAACTTCCAAATGAAAAGAGAATGAGCAATCCTGGCTATTTGGTGGTGAAGTTCCATCAGAGCAACTAAAAAAAAAAAGAAGTGCAATGCTACCAAACTGTAATTCAGATGTAATGAGAAGATGCAGGATTTTCAACCACCACCTTCTCATTGGCTTGGAAAGGTCCTACTAATTTCATAAAATGCTACGAGGCAAGGCTTCTGTCTAAATCTAAAATAGGATCTTAAATGTGCAACGACTGCAAATTAAAGAATTGTTTTCCTCACTTAGCTTGTCATAATCTGTAGCTAAGAGTCCAAAAGCACACAGCAAACAAAGCCCTGCGCAGGGGGATAATCCAATAAATTGACCTCTCTCAGTTCACTCAAAATCTGATGACCACTGACATCATGAGAGATTAAAAGAGAATTACAGGGCAGTAATATATTTCTGTAGGAGCAAATCTGCTTTTTGAAGGCCTTCTTTATAAACATTTGCTGAGGAGCCTTTGTGGTAAGTGGAGCACACAGCATAATGAGGAAGGGTGTCATTGAAACAATCACCTGGGAAAGATCACTTCTTCCAGTGCATGCAGAAATCCCTTTATCTGCTCATAACTGATCAAAATGCAGAGGCAACTTACAGAAGGAAGACAGAATCCATTAGCAAACTGAGGGAGAAAAGAAGGTATTACTTAAATGAATCCTCAGAAGAGGCTTTGTCCACGTGCTAACTTCCATGTTATCTAGAATAAAGATATAAATCTGCACAGCAAAGGCATGTTGCCTATTTTCATTCTCCTCCTGACTCCTCTCTGACTACAATATTTTAGGAAAGAAGCTGATCCTCACAAGGCCACAGTCCCTGAATGTGCAGCCCCCACTTTCAAAATTGGCTATTAATAGCAAATCACCCAATACACAACCTCACGTTCCTCAGGATATTCACTGACAGCACCATTCAAAATTAGGTGATTTTTCAAGGGGGAGCCTAAATGTCAGTATTTGTGTTTGAGCACTGCTATGTGATACAGTTCCCTCAAAGTCATGCAGCAAATGGATGACAGAGATCTCAGACAATGGTATCTCCCAGGTATAGCTGAAAGCCAGTGCACAGAGGACATCTAAGCTCCAAGTGATATTACAGAAGGCTGCATTCAGGATTGGGTGCAGCCAAAATGCAAATGGCTTTGGCTTCTTTCTTTGTTTGAGATCCAGACAAGGCTGTAGTAGTGAGCAGGGGCTGTAGATCCCTAAGCCTCCTTGTAAATCTGCTCATGGCAAAGAGTGAATTAAAGTATTAGGCCCATGCAACACACATATGTGCATTATTACAGGCTTCTCAACTTCTGTCAAGGATGCTGTAACGAGGACAGGAACAACGCCCTCATTCTGAGCCTGATATGACTAGACCCTTCTTTAGATAATTGATTTTATATAAGTTCACTCTCCAAAAGTTATAGAAAAGTTAAACACTTAGGTAGTTTAAGATTGTTTGACATAAGGCTTAGGTTTATCACGCATTTCAGCATTCCGCTGCAAAATCTTTTTCCAAATCTGCATTGATCCTTCTCACCTACTATGTTTAATTTTATAAGTCAGCAAAATCATTTAAAAAATGTTCACTCTCTCATCTAGGCTCCACAGTTCACCAGTTTTAATCAAGTATGGCATGATTTTTCTGAGGAGGGAATGTAGAATAGAAACCATGCTTGAACCCCCACCAGTGTTCTGATCTTTGACCCTAGCTACAATTGATTCTGAGAACCCCTGTGTGATAGGTGAACTGTGTAAAATGTGGTCAGAGTCTGTTTTTAAAGCCTCTCTTCAGTAATCATCCACTTTAAAATGTTTGTGTGTTACAGAATAAACTTTAATCTATAGAGTCACGAGCAGCCGCGAAAGCAGCAATGCACCTAAAGTTTGAATATAAATGCGTCTCATTTGAAAAGCCAATATTTGTTTGGCATCCATCCTTTAACTTTGCAAAGAGCAGACCTTTTGTTCTTCTGACTTACATAAGTGATTGATAGCTCATTAATGTCCCTGACAAAAACACACAGTAACAACAAAAACTTTGTGAGTGTATAATAAAGGGAAGAAAAGGCACGTAATTCCAGACCATAATTTTCAAACAAATAAAAGAAATATATATTTTTGTGTTGTATTCTGATCTTGATTGCTCAAATGCTAATCCAAGTAGAGTTTATGAATGTAGAGTTGTAAATACACATATTCTGACTCTGTGTATGCATTACAATCCTAAAGTACAATATGAAGATACAGTCAAGACAAATAAATGTGGGCATTGGTAGGGAACTACCCTTTCCACCCTCTCTTGCTTGCACATTCCATGTAATTTTTACCTACATTGTTCAGTAATTCTAAAAATGCAGCTCTGAAATCCCAGCAAGTGCATCAGATGAGATTAGAAAAAACCAGCTCTGATTAAAGAAGTTGCAATGTTCTAGTTTTAGATCAATGTTCTAGTTTTCAGACCATCTTTTTTATAAAGCAGAACTTGTATCTCCTTCCCTTCTTTGGCTGAAAAAATGCTTTCTCTAACAGGACTTCAGGCCTACCTCTGTCACTGTATGAGCCAAATATTATTTATCTACTAATAAGAGCAATTTATTCTCCATGCTGCAAGGAGCTAAGGAGAACTGAAGGCAACTGTAGGTAAAGAAAACCTTTGCTAACTAAATAGTGTGTTTGCAGCATCTGTGTACCAGAGGACATGATGTGACTTGGAAGACCATCATTTTACTCCAAGGAAATATCTTTGAAGAACATAAGGAATTCTTCCGCCAGCATGCAAGAAAGATTGATAACTACAGAATAATATGGTTTCTATTTTAGCTCTGTGGTAGTCATGGCAATTAAACTCTGATTTTTTTTATATTTTATTATGTGGCTAATAAATGCATTTTATTTAATTTGCTATGTTGGAAAGAAAGATGTATCTCCACACTAGGAAAATACCATAATCAAATGGATCCCCTAAGCAATTCAGCATTTTAGATCAAAATTATTTGGCAAAGCTCCAACATTTATGCAGCCAATGCTAACAGAGTAAAACTAATTCCTTACGCCCCAGGCAGGGGCCTGTTGCCCCAAGCCTTTCTTCAATTCATGCCTCAGTCTAACACAGTTTACATTCTTTCTTGCAACTTCTTTCAAACTTTTCCTTGATTTCTTTTGCAAATGCATCTAATAGGGAATAAGGAGTCTCAAGACTTCTTGAAAGATTTCTTTGGATAGAAAAACAGAAGCAGAGGCTTACTGAAGCACATCAGAGAGAGTAAAGGAACAGAAAACATTTCTTAAGTAAGCAGGGAGATTTGAGAAGTGTGAAGATGGGAATTGTTAAATATTTGAAGCAATATGGGCAGCAAAACTGAACGAGAATGAATTTAAGGTCCTAAAGATCCCTAAAAAAGCTCTGAGGGTGGAAGAAGAAAGAAAGGAGAAGACAGAGATCTCTTCTTCTCATTTATGTGATCCTGGTTCTGAAGAAGTAAGTGGGGGTTTGCCGACTCAAACCCACAGAAATTTGCCAAGCATAAAATAAAATAATCTAATATTGAATCTTTGTTCACTGGAGTGATGAAAAACCCAAACACAGTGCAGAGGCAAGAGATCAAAAGAGTCTTCTCACTAAGGGCTCTTATTCCTACCTTGTTCCCTTTTATAGCTGCTGAACATACCTCAGCCAACCCCTTCAAACTGTTTAGCTTCTAAAGCCCTATTCTCTGAAGGAATGTTCTAGGGCTTTAAAATTAGGGATCACAGACAAGAAAAAGTAGCTTATTCTCTTCTGTCTCTCTCCAAACAGTAGAACATTTTGTTGCCTCTCAGAAGGGTTAATTTTGTCCATTTTAGTTTCTGCAAAGGACTAGAAGTCTCACACCGCCATTATTTCCAGAAACACCTCATTGCTGAGCTTGAGTATCTTGAACACCATCATACGTGGTGAATACAACCACGTATTTAAAAGATCTGTACATTCAATCCCATCAAATGTCATGAGGGCTTGAATATGCTTGTCCTGAGGACCAATCATTGTCATAATAAAGCAGAAGAGGCCACTATGCTCAAAGAGGTAGGAGAAGGAAACTGTCAATCCTATCAAATAGTAAAAAACGCAGAGAGAATAATCTGGATCACTTGGAAACAAATACCAAATTTTCATAATGGCCACAGCAAAATCACACATTGCAACCAATGAACATAATTCCAGCTTGCCAGAGATGGGAAGGGGATCACTCTGGGGAAATGGAAACCAGAAAAGAGTTAACAAAGCCTTTGCATATAAATCAGGATCATTTTAGATAAGAGTAGGGACATGAAATCACTGTAACATCAGGGGTTAGATTGCTAGCAAAACAATACAAGGCATTCTGGTTTTCTTAGTTTAGGAGGGAAATTGCTAAATTGGACAGGGTTAAAAAAGCACTCAAAGAATGATTCAATTAAAGCTTTTTTTACATTGAACAACTTGAGGTCTTGCAGTGGTTTAGCTTCACAGCCAGAAAGTTCTTCTAAGAGGTGTCTTGATCAGAGGTGTTAAGAGAAATATTTGCAATAACAAGTTTTAGGCATATCATTTAGGCTCTTTTATACACAATATGTAATGACTGGAAGTTGAATCTACATGTACACAGATTAAAATAAATGTGTATATTTTAATGGCAAAGAAATTAACCAGTAAACCAGCTTATCAAAAGTTCTGAGTTCCTATAAATGGAAATATTTTAACAAGAAGCAAGTTGTTCTAATTTATATCCTAATTGGAAAAATAATTAATTCAGAAAAGTTCAACAGACTGTATTAAACAAGAAAAAAGGTTAGATGGCTTTAAATCTTTGAATCCCTCTGGTTTCTTATCCAGCTTCATTATTCTTCCCCAGCAGGGTGAGTTCCATTGCTGCTTGCAGGAGGCAATTGTATTATGAGCAGCTTTCTTGCTTTGCTTGGAGCAGTGCACTTTTTTTAACAGCTGCCTCACCAGCTTGTTTCTTACATAATAAACTACAGACATGTATTGTTAGAAAGCTGGAAGAGTTATAGTTGAGAATATATTTTCTCCACCGAATTTCATCTAAAGATACAAAGCAGAGATCAAATTTGCCTCCTAAAGTTTTGTGATAATACATAGAATTCCAGTGGTGAGTCAAAAAGAAATTATGCAGCATTGGAGTATTCATTCATTAGAAACTAATGTGATTTCACTAACCACACACATCCTCATAAGGGGTGAGTGAACAGTTCCAAGATGTCTGGAATAATATTAACACCTTAGAAGCTTTCTGTTTATACTTGGTTAGGTTTGGGTCCTGTTTTTGTTTCAGATGCGATCTTAAACACAGAACTGCATCTGCTTTATGGAAATGCTGGGGAGGCTGTTTATTTTTTTAAAGTGCAGAGGTTTAGTTAGCGTGATAGTCTGAAATAAAACCTCCCTGCTTTGATGTTTTCTTACCCACCACTCCAGGAGCCTGTCTTCCATGTCCAAACTGACGAGGCGTAACAGTCTAATCAACTCTTTATCCAGAATTCACTAGTAAGAACATGTGCAATAAAATGTTTCTGAACTCGGGCTGAACTGTGCTACTGTGTCTTTACTCAGGCGTGGACACTGGTAAATGAACGTGGAGTGACCAGTGAGGAAAGATGCAGCAGAGAGAACTCTAACAGCAGCAAGGTCAATCTGAACAAACAAACCGCGCGTGAGCGAGGGCGGGCACGGCCAGGCAGCTGCAGAGGTGCTGCCCAGAACACCCACAGTCACCCTGCTGCCACATGGAAGCTCACACACCACTGGGCAGATGTTGGCTGACAGCAAAGGTGCAAATCTCTGTATTTCTAACAAACTCATAAAGGCACCTCTGAATCTGACTCGGAGGTGATCAGGGAATTAGGGAAGGTGGCAAAGATACGGGAGGAAATGACATGTTTTTCGTAAAGAAGAGAGATTAGAGCATGCTAACAACAGGCATATCTTTCCTGCTATATACCATGTGACTGTGGATAAGAAGCAACATTATGCACATGCCTAAAAAGAAGATTCTCCAGAAATGAGGTCAAATGCCTTGATCTCACTTTCATCAGAGAAAATCGGCAATAAATCAAACAAATTCTTTGATGATGTTGTGAATTTACAGAGCAGAAATGGCTGACTTGTGATTATTCTACCAGTACAAGTATGGTGAAAGTTATAATGATCAAATGCAAGTCAGAACATGCATATATCTCCATTTGTTTTTAAAAAAAAAATAAAAAGGGGGGGAAAAAGTGATGTATTAATTGTAAGGTAGAGGATTATGAAACTGGTAGTCTTCCAGATGGATTTAAGTAAGGAAAAACAGTAACTCATACAATGTGGTAACAAAGAAACTTGTTTATATGGTGCATGTATTAAACAAATTGAAGGTTCTTACCAAAATCAGCTCATCATTAGCTAATTCTCGAGTCCAGTATGTTTTGGGACCATCTCCCTCAATAAGTGTTTGTTTGCAATAGATTTTGTTTTCATTCTCCCAAGTCGCCAAACTCTGCAGGCAAGAAAACCATTAGGAAATATATTAATTATATTCCCCAGCAGCATGAGACAGAGACAACAATGAGCAATAGTGAGAATAATTGCTTCATTAGAGGAGCAACACATAGATGGATAAAGGCAAAGGAAAAAAGTCATCAGTGGAAAGTGGTGAAATAAAAGTTAAGGTGTGATGGGACATTTTGGAAAGACATATATATTAGTAACAAAGTAATTGCAAATGTGTCTTTTCAGTGTGAAGCCAGCCAGTTTCCATCAAATGCTTGATGTTGAAAAGTGTAATTTAGGAGCATGCTAATGTAGTGTCTACATTCCCAAGCATCTTTGTACACATACGATTTGATCTGACATGTTATTCATCACCACAAAGTCCCCTAAGAGGAAAAGCATAAACAATTGTATATATCATGTTGTGGTCATAAATAATGCAGTATTTGTCACAATCTTTCCTGCTCTATGGCACTGTGCCAAGTTAACTGTGTATGAAACACATTGAGCTAACACACTAGAATAAACCACAGCTAAATTAAAGAAACATTGTTAGAATTTGATTGTTTGTGACATTACTTTTTTAAGGTTGTGAGTCTGGAGATTGAAATACCTCTGAGCACTTTTCAAAGCATTTGAATAATGACTATGAAAACACTGAAAAATAAAAGAACCTGAAACTACATGATTTTGTTTAACTTTCACAAACAGGCAAGCCCTGACTCTGTTGCTTTTCACTCGAGCACTGAACTATTACTCCACAGTGCAATGGAACAGCTGTGCAGAAGGATGCTCTGTAATGAATTTCAAATAATGGCTTTATAACTACACAGGTGAGACCCTTATTAGTCTGTGATCACATACATATACACATGCACATACATATACACGTGCGTGTGCATATGTATGCCTAAATTCAAGTTAACACTTCCCAGACTTTCCAAGGGGAAAAAACCCTTTACTTCGATTTAAAAATAGCTGTTTACTTTTAAAATAGTTTCCAAAACAATAGATTTTATAAGCCAACAAGCCATCTCAAATGGCAGTTATAGAAGCTGTGCCTTGAAGTACAACCACATATGATTTCCTCTTTGTCTGCACAAACAATGGATCAAGTTAGTTGGCAGTACAAAACCCTCCACCCCATAAAGTATATCAAAATCTATCACCAGTCAGCAGTTTTGCCAGATACTGCAAACTACATTCTGGAGTATTATTTTATTATCTGTCACATTCTGCTCTGTAGCCACATCTTGGTTATATACACACAGCAGTACAACTTATTCCTGAGAGTGGACTATAAATAATTTCACAACACATGGAAAAAATTTACTATTTCACAAAACCCATTTCTTTCAGGTTTTTCCAGCTTTCATAGCTTACAGCCATAATTATTATTTTTCCATCTGTGGCAATAAACCCGTCTCTAGAAAGCAGAGCACATTTATCATATGCATTATGTATGAAGATGCTTTTGCCAAACAAGACCCATTAATAAAGCCAGCCACATTTCCTGGACAAACTGTTAAATATGCGATAACTCATCCCAGAGAGCAAGTGGATGCTCTAAATATTCACTGATCTCCAGAATCTCCTTCCTTTTTCATAAATCTGTGTTGACAGCAATTGCACCGCAGACAGTAGGTTCTGAATTTTTAGTGATAAAAACGGTCTCAAAAAATGACTCAAGAATTAGGAGAGATCATATTTTGGAAAGCAGATTATTTCACCAACGCTGGATACTTTTAAAACTGGCTCCTCATTTGAGACTAGGTTCTGATAATCTTTATTTGTACTTCTTTTATATATACCTCTTTATAATTATGAGAGTGAACTGCCTGAAGAATGCATAACTAACCCATGCCTTCAATAATGGTTTTCAAAAGGCATCTATGACATCAGATCCCACATATGTGCACCAGCAAGAACCTGGCGTCAGATGCTGCTGACTTAAGTCCCTCTCCATGGCCAGAGAAGTGGCTACAAAGGTAGAGGAGCAGGGTCTCACACACAGAATCAAGCCCAAAACACTCCAGTGAATGCCCTCTAATGCGTTTCTGCTCAAGGAGATGGTGTAACTGTGGCTGGTAGAATACCAGCTGAAAGCCTGTCTTACACTGTTAAACAGCTATCTATCGGTAAACTCGACACATGCACTTGGCAAGGGTGTCAGAGAGGATTTCTGCCCCAAACTACCAACAGTCTGTGGTCCTGCTTGAGAGCTCATCTGATTCAATCTAGGATAAAAGCTATGTCAGATTTGTGCACTAAATTCTGACTCTTGAGGTCTCTCTTGCTCCACCATTTCCCATGTTTCTGTCAGGGACAGAAGCTGGGGAGAGCTTTCACTGCAGCTGAGGTCTTCCCTCTCAGGGGAGAGGGAAGCAAAAAGAGAACTAAACCTTGCCAAGCTGGAAACCAGACACCTGAACTCTGCTTTTAGGACCTGTCATGTCCTGTTGCTTTCAGATTTCAGTTTTATCCCCAAAGAGGAGCAAGAGAAGGGGTGACCATGAAGAACCTCCAAGAGCGCTTCTGGTCGGAAGAGGGTGGAGGGCAGCAATGCCACTGCCTGGGGACATGGGCAGCAGATGTGTTTGTCCCATCTAAAAAGAACTTGGTAACACACACCCCCCCACACACACATGCACATGCCCCAGCTTTCCTCCTACCCTGCACTTTCGTCCATCCACTGTCTCCTCCTCAAAGCTCTCCCCGATTTTGAAGTTGATCTCAGTGGTGCGGACAGTGGTGGAAGTTTTGATGTAGAACTGGTCCCCGTCCTGGCGGATCTCCACGTGGGGTTTGGAGGCGGCTGCCACCGCCACTTTCCTGAGCATGGCATTGACACCTGGGCGAAGCGGGGAGGAAGCAGAGCTTGAAGTCGCCAGCCGCGCCCCGGGCTGACCTCGCCCAGCATCTCGCAGCTGGCGGTAGCGGGACGAGAGGCCGAGGCTCGGCGCCCAGCCCCGCGGCGGAGCTGCGGCGCTCCGGCAGAGATCCCCGCGGCAGAGCGCCGGGCCGGGGCAGCCTAGCTCCGCCGGCAGCACCGCCGGCGCTCACGGCGAGGCGGGGACCGCGCCGTGCCTCGGCCGCCCCTCTCCGGGCANCATCCATCCATCCATCCATCCATCCATCCATCCATCCATCCATCCATCCATCCATCCATCCATCCATCCATCCATCCATCCATCCATCCATCCATCCATCCATCCATCCATCCATCCATCCATCCATCCATCCATCCATCCATCCATCCATCCATCCATCCATCCATCCATCCATCCATCCATCCATCCATCCATCCATCCATCCATCCATCCATCCATCCATCCATCCATCCATCCATCCATCCATCCATCCATCCATCCATCCATCCATCCATCCATCCATCCATCCATCCATCCATCCATCCATCCATCCATCCATCCATCCATCCATCCATCCATCCTACCTGCCCTCTCCATCCATCACCGCTGGCCGCCTGCCTTGCAGGCTCCACAGCTGCCCCTCCTGCGGCTGCCCAAGAGCGAGATCCCGATTGTCACTTGTCCCACAAATGAGATGGACAGTGAGGACGTGATGAAAAGCCCCAGAGGCAGGCAGGGAAGGCAGAGGGCAATCCAGCCAGGAGCAGTCTCTCCAGGCTCACGCGGGGCTGACCCCACCAGGGCAGGGTCGAGGCACAGCAGCCCATTGCACCTCACCTGGAGCCTCCCGCACTCACGGGTCTCCCAGCTGCCAAGCTGCCCCCAGCACCGCTCACTGGGACAGCCAGCAGGTCCAAGGGGTGCCACGGAGCACAGCCCTTTCCCGGATAGGGAACTGGTGTCAGGAAGCTGTCGTTGCCCTGAGCCGAGTCTCCCCTTCGAGAAGGGAGAAGGACAAAGAGATGCACAACGCCTAAAGCATTCCCTGGCCACAGGCGCGCGTTGCTGCACCGTCGGCAGCAGGAGGATGTAGGTGGAGAACTGGCATCAGGAAGAACAGTGCCCGTAGTGGTCACAAGCTTTTGTGGAGAAACACAGCAAGCTATTTCACACTTACTTAAATTAACACCAACGTGCTAAAGATTTGAGTGCTGTTCTGAGCATCTCATACTTTCCATGACCATTTCCATTGTCTTTGCTTTTAATCCCTCAGTTTCAGGTCAAAGATGCTAGATTAAAGTTCCTTATTGCAGCTGATTTATCCACATGACAAAGTGGAATGGAATTTGACAGGTTAAGGCGTACGGAGTTTTTCTGCTGCTATTGTGCACAAGGAAATACTCAAAACATTCAGAGGCCTGTGATTTCCCACTCAGAACAGAGCCAGATGTATTTTAATGATAGGAAAATCTTTGCTGATTTCTTGATTGATTGATTTTCTTTTGTACTTCGTGGTATGTTCACAACCATTCTTCACTTGTTAGATTCTGTAAAATAAACACGTAGGTTACTTGAGTTATGTATAAAATGTGTTTGCTCCTGGAAAATGAATAGTTCTGGGAGTTACTTTAGTATGTTAGGCAGGATTCTATATATGCTGAAATTTGCTCTCATTTTTTTTTTCCAGGAAGAACTTCAGCTGAGTAAGAACCATAGAGCAGAACCAAGTATTTGTCTGTTGATTGTCACTCTTTCTACTAATTTTTGTTTCTGCCTTCTCAGAAGAACACCCTGGAGACCCAGCATATCACTTTAACTGAAATAATTTGATGAAAAATCTGGGTTTTTTTCCAGGAAATGAACATTTCAGAGAGGAATATCTATTTTCAAAACAGAGTTTCTCTAAAAAGAGAAACAGAATAACACAAATCAAAAACAAAAACCAGAGCACAAAGCATCCTTCAGTTGTTTTAGCAAAGGACAATAAATTAGTCTCCATCTGAAATACTTTGTTTAAAATTTCAAATTGCCTCAAAGAAAAACAGTTGTGAAAAAAAGACAGACACACAAGTAATTTCCTCTTGTAAGTGGGTTTAAGATTTTCAAATGTAAGGCTGCAGGCCCAACAAACTCATACCAAGCCTGCATATTGTATGAAACACTGAAGAAAAGCCCTGCTTAGACCCTCAGGTTCAACTTCCCAAGTGCACAACTGAAAACGTGCTACCATGGTCCAGCTTTGCTTCCAAAATCCTGCAGGTGTATATCTGGAGCCCAGTGGAAATGTTATGGCTCACTCTTTGCAGGACAAAGTCCTTAGCTACCTATGACAATGAGTATGAACAGCATAAAGCAGATGGGAACTCCTATCTCTATGTGAGAAAATAAACTGGCTCAGAAGATTTTAAGGAAGAACAATTTATTTTTTAAAGGACCATTTAAGTTCTTTTGTTTGCTGACCCACTGATACAGCCAAGAACTATTCTAGCAGATGTCTCCTGAGGGAGTGTCTCTAAGATTTCTCTAATCTTGTCTAAGAGTGTCTCTAATCTTAGATCCTCTAAGATTAGGATGTGTGTTCTAGGTGTTGCCCTGTGGCCATTGACCTATTCCACGAGGACCAAGAGGGAGCCTCCAAAATACCCTTCATCTAGTAAGTGCCTCAGGCTGGAAGGAAGAAGTGCCTTCAGTCAATAAAGACTCTATTCTGCAATAGCAGCACACTGAGCTATTTATCCTAAATACAGAGATATTAAACGACATTTTTATTTATGTTATAATCTTACCTAAATACCATTAGACGCTGTTCCACCTATACAACACAGCTTCTAAAACAAAGATCCAGTTACACTCTCGAGTGCCTAACTGCCTCTCTGTGGCAATGTCTGCAGATGCACACCTTATTCATACAGAGAGGCAGTTTCCTCCCAGCACTGCATAATGCAGACTTAGCAGCTATTCAGAATAGACCTCGAAGTTCTACCCCAGAAGGAGTGGCTCCCCTCTGAGAGTGAGGGTCCATATATGTACACAGGGTAGTTGAACTGATCACCAACAGTTATTCCCCCCTTACCCTCTGAGTTACACTTCTCTTTGTATCCTTTCTGCATGCTGCTTCTCTTTTTTTAAAAATAATTTATGGTTTTCCTCTTCTTCTCAAAAATAAGCCGTCATGTTTTTCTAGCTTTACTAATTAATTTAAAAGTCATCATAAAGGTAAACTGCAAGCTCAAAAGGAACCTAACATTGCTCCAACAAAAGTTTAAAAGCAAAATATCTCTAATATTTATATCCCTCAAGACAGTCAAAGCTCAGTGAGAAAAATGGTCTTTTTGTCTTTCCATTTGGTGTTTCACGAAAACATTGTGGACTGTAATCCCATTGCATGGTGGAACACAAATCCCCACTTAGGCTGATAAGGCAACAGAGTTCGATGTAACATAAATGGCAAAAAATTCCACATGGTCTATGCACCAGTTACACCAATTAATTATGTATAAACTAATAAATGATATAAAAGTCAGTAAGAGCTGAGTTTCTATTTTACAAGCTGTGATGATACCAACTAGCTCAATGCTATGAGACTCATTTACATGCTGAATTGTTTGAAGGAAAGGGAAGAAAAGATAAGGCAGCAAATATGAAAAGAAGCTTAAAGGAAAGGAAAACAGAGGTGTGATGTCAGACCCTGTTACAATAAAAAAAAATTAAGACAGAATGTGAATTAGGATCAGTTTACTGCATGTTGGATCACTCAAGTGCAGGACAGAAATAACATCACTCTGGCAGACATGACCCAAGTTTCTACTGTTATAAAGTGAAGATCAGAAAGTTATACTGATTTCTATTAGCTGAGAATGTTGTTCGTAGACTTTACCTTAGCCCACTTCATAGATCCTTTTTCCTACAACAGCAGCAATAGGAGATGTTTATCAGGTCATGCTGAAATAATCCAGACTAAATTACACTTTTACTTTTCTTTCAATCTCCTTCTGTATGTGATTTCCCCATTAATGTTATGAAAAACAGTTTGATTTTTGAAACATGCCCCTCAGCACTTTTTCCCCTTGGCATTTACTTTATTTACTTGAATCCCCTAAGGCTGATCCTTTCCTACAGATGGACCTAATTAATCTTTCCAACAGTGCCTCTAAGACAAAAGAAAGTAATATATGTACAGATGGGACCAGGGCACTCCATCATCTATACAAGTAAGTGACCAGTAATGTGACCAAAAGTATCCCCTTGAGGTTATTGACTGACCACTGTGAAGTCACACAAGGCTGAGTGTAAACAATAGATTTTATTTACTAAGGTGGTACCCTAGGAAGAAAAAAAAAGAGAAAAGATTGGTTTAAGGGAGAATATAATATATTATTTCTGACATGAATAAATTATACAACTGGAAGGCAAATTGCCATCGTAAATTATCTGCCAAATTAATTTACAATGGGCCTCTAGCATGACAATAGGTGAAATGTAATATGAACGTGTGCAACATCAACAGCATTTCTGCAGTGTTACACCATATATTCTACTGCATTCTTATTAAATTGAAAGAATACTGACTATTCCCAAGCTGAAATGCTAGAGGGATTTCCAATGTGAATTTATCCTTTTGGGTTTTAAGACCTAACAAGAGGAAAGTAAATGAATTCTTGCATTTTCAGGGACAAACAGTAAAGTTTGCCAGTTTTATGTTCATTAAGAAAAATAGATATTATTATCTTAATTCCTTCCCTGTAATATTCCCTTTCATGGGGAACTAATTGATCTGTGTTCTTTCCCACAATCAGGCTTTAAGCTGGCCACCTGCTCTATCTTCTGATGTGCTACGAGGCTGCAATAAAATTGAGAATTGTGTCCTTAACCAAAGTAAAATTTGCTTCTCTGACTCTGAAAACAAAGGGAATTTGATTGTCGTTTCACTTGGGCATAAATTCTGCAGACTGCTGAGCAATTATATCCTGATCCAGCAATGCATGGCTGCAATGCAGTAACACAATCACCATGAACTGTGCTTTAGAGGTGCTCATGGGTGTGTTTTCCTGGCCCAGTAGCAGAATAAAGCCACAAACATCAGGAAAGAGGATAATCAAGATCACTCCATCTCAGACTAATGTTCTCTCTGTAATATAAATTAGCTTAGAACAATGTTTTAGAAAATGACTTACAAACTGTTAAATAATTTTGTAGAAGGGCCATACTGAATAACCAATACCCAATAGAGATTTTCAGTAGCTGGACCTTTTAACGTACATTTGAGCATTTGTAACATAACAAATTTGAGCATTGACTGAGAGTGTGAGGAATGTAAGTGATATTACCTTCTGTCCAAACTACCCAGCTACCACCAGCTGCCTTGAACAGTTCCTGCCTCCTGAAAGTCAGATTCTGCCTGTGGCTTGGCAGCTGAAAGGGAGTCATCAATCCCCAATCCCCTCTGGTTCAGACAAAGCAACATGGCAGAAAGCGACAGCTTAGAAGCAGCATTAACAATCTGCCAATTTTAAAATACAGTATTGTATGAACAGGAGGAAAAAATAAAAGATCTGTTCACATGATTAAACAGAGCTTTCTGTTTTATTGGGCAAAACAATGTACTTCAGAAAGTAAAAAAACTAAACCAAGAATTTATTTATTTCAGAATCCATGGCCTGGGGTGAAATCCATCCTCTGTGAAGAGCATTACACATGTTTTAATGGTTTTTTTTGTGGAACTCTTAGTTAAGGATGCCTCTGAATGAAGAAGATCCTGGAAAGTCCCAATAGGTTTTTGACAAACTAGCATATAAGACATTAGTGTCCTTTTCTCTTTCCCCAATTTTCATTTCCTTTAGTTGGAGGAAGCTATTCAGATTGATTTGACAAATTTTGAGGGTGTTTCCCTTCAGCACAATACCTTCACTCCAGAAAAGATAACGAACATCTCTTTAACCAGTTGAGTTACTGCACTTGCTCACAGGCAACCTAAACAAGGACTTAGCCAGGACAGTGGAGGGTCTGAGGCAGGAGCTTCCTAGGCTCCTGAGGTTGGCATACACTGGTCTACATAAACCTCTAGGAGATAAAACCAAGCCAGCTCCAAGCCAAAGAGCTCTTGAAAGGTATGTCCAACAGCCAGGAAAAAAGTTCCTGCCCCCTATCAGAGAGTTTTAAGGAAATAGCTCATAGGATGTATTTATTAGATGTTACCAAATGTGCACTTCAGTCAGGCAAAGGGCAGAAGTGTTGATAAAGCAGCTCTTGAAACCCAACCTTTCCTCTGAGCTATGTCTGGTTGTTTCCCGATGTGGTCACTATGAAAGTCTGAACAATGCTAGAAAAGTGAGAGCAGTTCTCTGGGTGTCACAGCCTTGCTTTGCTATTTCAGGCTGTGACAGTGCTGAATTTGGTCATTAAACTGGAAATGCTCCCCATAATTACTAATGCAGAGGAGTTGTTTCTTTTTCATTAAGGGGTTACGATGATATTTGAAACCAGGGATTTTCATAGAGGCTTTCAGGAAGCCAGCAATTCTCCTTTTCTTGAACAAAAGGCATTAATAAGGCATAACTGTCAATAGAAAAGTAATCAAACTGTGTCAGCTCTCTGAAGACAATGCAGGTCTATTAAGATTGACTTAGCCAGGCAGATGGACCGAGCTGATGTGTGGTCATTAGAGATTCTTAAAGGACCTCCGTCTCCAGGGATAGAGGACCATGGTAGCTTTGCCAAATGTCCAGAAGAAGAATGAGTGAATTCAAAGGAATATATTCTCATTTAGGTCTGCACTGAACTCCCAACAGGGCCATGTCCTGAAGCTATAGAGGCCGTGCCATTTGCACAACCGCAGGTTTTACTCTGGTGCCCTGACCTTTGTGTATGTGCTAAATTCAAAAGCTTTCCACTACATCTGGCAGACAAAAAGAAGATGAAGAAACTTCATTTTCCCTTTCCTAACAAAACAGAGTATTTAGCATTCCACATAAATTAGAACCAGGAAATAGGGATCTTATCCATTAATTCAATTTAAAATTCCAAATGTCTTTGAAAGGTTTTTCATCAGCCTGTTTCGAAGCAATTATAAATCTAAGCACTTGAGCTGGTTCTTACCAATATAAACAGCTATAACTCCTAGTTCCAAGGAAGACATGACAATTTATGCTATGGGAAGATGAGGTCTAGAAATATCTAAGCCGTAGGTGTTCTAACTCCTATCAATTCTTCTCCCAGCTTTGTTTTGTCCTGCTAAACTTTGTTCAGAAAATAACTTTGAGTATAACTGCTCCTTCTATTGTTAACCCTCTGACCTTCTAAACTAACATCCTTTGCTCTTTCTTATTCAGAAGGTTTCTGGGGCTTATTAACTGAACAGGCCAAGTGACCGTTCCCAACAGAAACCAGAGTCTCTGACAAGGAGGTCATTGTTTTCTAGGCTTCCTCCCTAAAACTAGATCTGCAGATTTCAGACTGAAAAAGAATAATGCAGACATTCTTTGTCCAAACATTATCTGGAAAGCATCAAGATAACTCAAGCCACTTCCTCGCCAATTAAGATTAGAGGGGTCATCGCTGGGGACCTAGGTGATTATGGGCACAGTTTTCAAACTCGGATGATGAAATTTGTAGCAAAGTATAGCATTAGGCATCTAAATAAAAGAACCTCAGTCTTCAGAATTAATAATAATTTGAGTTAATGTCAGTCAAAATAGAGGATACTCAGCACCTCTATGAATTGCAATATTTTTACTTATGTCTCTCACTATATACTTAGATGAATAGCCAAAAGCAATCAAATTTGGAAAGTGTGAACAAATTTCTCAAAAGAAGATGCTGTAATTAGGCTTCTAAGTTTAGAGTTAAGGATACACGAGATCCTTGTATAATACATCCTGGAAAATGAATTCAGAAATTCTGGCCAAGATACAGAGGCATGATACTATGGGCTTCAGTCCCTCAGGAACAGCAGACTATGTTCATGCAACCCGTTAGTACAAATAAGTCACTTTCTACAGCATTTATCTCATTTTTCTCAAGCGCCCCTCCCTCACAAGAGGCCATAAAAAAGCTAATAATGTAGGGAACCAATTCTGTACGTTTTAAAACCTCTCTGAGCCCCTCTTATCTCAAAGGTGAAGGCAGTAAGTGCCCTGGCTCCCTGAGGAGGCTGCCGCTCTCCCAGCAGCACGCCCAGCGCAGAGCACGCTCGTGTCCCCGCGCCCACGGAGCTCCTCCAGCTGTACCCCAGATGCAGTCGGCCTCCAGCAGTTCCCTATGAGCATCTCCCATCAATAATGCTAACAGGAAAAACATGGCAGAGGGACAGGATGTTATGTCAAGTAATTTCGAGACATCGACTCTCAAAGTAAGGCTAAAGTGAAATACTACAGCAGAATTCCAGGAGGGTATTTTTGGAAAAGCTGACAAAGAGAAAGTTCATTACATAAGGTACACTGCTAAAGGGGAATGGCTAAACTTTACACTTGGTTGTGCTGATGCAATCTCTTTACTTTGCAGAAGAGCTGACAGAAAAAGGGACCACAGTGCAGCTGCAGTGATGTGAATTCTTTTATTTTAATGTAGAATTGGTTTATTTTGCAAAGAAAAGCAACATCTTTCCATGCCAGAAACCTAAACAGCAATCCCAAACCACAATTTCTTAGAGCAAAAAGTTAAACACTTCCTTTTTGCCATTAATTACTTTGGGTCACTGAATAAAGAGCACTCCCCTCATCTGAACTCAAATTTCTGCCACCAGACTGTTGGATGGCTATGGCTTTCCAGCCATAGAAGAGATTCTCCCTTCAGAAAAGACAAAAAGAAAGGCATTGTTTTTTATAACATTTGGAGTGTTTGTGACTGGACAGAGAGTTTATAAAAGCAGAAATGTCATTACATGCACATTTTAAAAGCAGCAGTCTACAACTACAGAAAAAAAGAGAATAGTTCTGTGTAAACAACCAGACCTAAATCATAAAAAGGCTGATGACCACAGACAACACTCATCTTTTTCAACTACACACTGTTCTCTAATGTTGCACTTAAAAGGCCCTCCCAAGATTAAAGTTCCCATTATGTCATATGCTATAGATGTAATTCTGTCTACATTTTTCCATTCATAAATAATGGTGAATGCTATTTTCTTGGTAGAAGCAAATCAGTGTCCATATCTGGGACCCAAGCTGTTAAATCTCTGTTAAAATAAAGGCTACAAGCCTAAGCAGAATCTCTAAAGATCCTCTAAAGGGAAATGAAGCTCATATGTCAGAGACATAACTTCAGATTATCACAGCTGGAAGTGAAGAAATTGTGGTATATTGATTAATTTTGGTTTTGCTTAATGAGCTATGGCAGAAAGCCACTAAGATGAATGCATCTTCCTTTCTGGAACAGGAGGGCTTCTGCTCATAACAGCACTGACTTCGAATGGGGTCCCCCTAATGTCTTTTTGGATTTGTTTCTGAAATTCCGTGATCTGCTGCCAGTAAAGAAAAGACAGACCAACCAGCTTAAAGAGTAATAGAGGCTACTTTTGTGAGCAAAGAGATGTTCCAGTATCAGAAGCAAGCTTACTGGTAGGGCTGTCTGTGATCTAAAATAGCAGGAAAAGTGAATAATATCAAGGCAACTAAACTGTATTCAGGAGCTTCTTGTGCTCCAGGAATCTGAACTCACTGTCCAGCAAGGACTTGATCTACTACAGATTTCAGTAGACTGTGGTGTAGGTGTAGCACAGGTGTGGCACAGGTTGTAGAATGCCTGTGGTAGCACTGAAAGCAGCCTGTGGTATACCAAATACCTCTGCTTCCAAGTGCCACACACGGGACCTGTACCTGCAAAGCAAGAAACTGAGGAGCAGAAGCCTTGACCAATGGAGGGAACTAGGATAGGATTCAGCACCTTGTTTCAGTCACAATGGACTCACACTCTCCAGACCAGCACACAAGGACAGATTGTGCCACCAGCTACAATTATCTTTGTCCACTGTTACACACGTGACAGGTTTGCTGGTCTTCTCCAACAAAACAAACCTTTTGAAATGTCTCATTTCTAGAAGCAGTATTTGCCTTTGGGATGTGGGCTAAATATCATGGACTTAATAATGAAACACTTCACTCATTAGAACAATTACAAAAATGAAAAAAAGTTTACCATCCCTTCGAAGGTACACAGCATATAAACTCCTGACTTTCTGCTGTTAAATAGGACCTTCATTCCAATGATTTATTTCTTGCTTCAGAAAGACACTGCCTGTAGCTGTGATTAGACAGAATCTATTTTTACAACAATCTCTAATGTGCTTCCTGTGTTTTTTAGACTAATGATTGTGACAGCTTAGTTTGTTGCTGGCTAAAGGTTTCAAATTCTGTTTTATCTGACAGCTCTAAAGGCTTGGTTACACCATACTCACATGCAGTGAGGGGTGTGGCACTGGCTATATACAGTATGCCCCACCACAAGTCACTCTGGGGAGGAAGAAACCCCACAAATACATGTAATACAGTAGTGCCTTAAGCCATTCTCTGCCACATCTGAAATGACCTCTGCCACCAGTTCAGCTGGCACACTTTTCATATGGAGTCCCCAGCCTTGGAAAAGGGCAGGCAAAATATAGGTGATGCATTTGACCAGTCATATTGTATGATCCTGATGAGGGAAGCAGTCTGTGCAGTCAGCTCTACAATGTCATTCCTTCCTATCAATGCTGTGACATTAATTACATCTGACAAGAAGAGTAGGTGGGCCACCACGTTAAATACAAAACAGACTCACAATAGCAATGAAAAGTGAGACGGGAGCAGGAAGGATAAGTGATACACTGAAAAGACAAACTGACAGCTGACTACCTATGTGGGATTCTAATTGAAGTTGTACCCAATAGATGCCTCCTGAAGCAAGAACTAAAAGCCCCCAGTTCCTTGCAGGATCTGTAAAACTTGATTGTTTGTTTTTTTGGGGGCACAGACCTTAGCTCTTCACAATAAACCCACCAGTAGACTGGAAAAAAGATCTACAGCATGGTGTCCTGATTCTAAATATGCAGCAAAAATGGAATGTAAATAGTATGTATATACCACTAATTAAGTGCATGACAGTCCTGACTATTACATCCAGAAGCCTGTTTACTTCTGCTTGTCGCAGTCCAGCAGCAGCACACCAGCAACCCTAGTTTCAGAACAGATTAAAACCTTTCATTTCCTGGCCTTGGGCACTGACAACAATAGAAAAGAGAAGGTCATTTACTCATGATACCACTGCTTGCTTTGGAGTAGCTGTGCTGGACTGACTTTGTGATCTCTAGACATCATGTAATGTTGTAGTGGATGAGCACATGAAGAGAGCACTGTGTGCATGTGTAGAAAGATGACGGGACTATTAGAAACATTTACTTCAAAAAAAGCCATCAGGTGTACAACCCAACACACTGAAACAGTTTTTAAGTTCTTGGCATCTCCCCCAAGCTAATTGTTTCACATGTGGTACAAAAAGAAATAATTGATATCTGGAATGTTATCAGACAATTATGAAGAAAAATCATATCCCTTTGTCTGCAACTTAAAAGAATGCTACTGTAGGAATCTAATGCTTTATTACTACCTATCTGAGTATTATGCTTACATAAAGCTGCTGCAATTTAGAGGTACCACAAACTAAGAACACAAATCCAATCTGTCTGTGATTTACTCGCAAATTCCTGTAAATGTAAAGAATCAGAGCGAGAGCATTATTCTGATCTTCTTTTCAACTCATTTACTCTGTGAAATGCTGGCTCGAGTAAATTCTGGTGCTTTGCTCAAATCCTCTCTGGAGCCAGCTCAGCCCTGTAGGGTTAGTTTCAGTTTGGAGATGGGAGGGAAAATCTTAGGCAGGACTCTGCATGTTCACTACACGAGCATGCAGTAGCCAGGTCACAGCATTCCGTTGTTCCACATCCCCTTTTATATCTTTACCAAATAACCCCTACAGAGAAAAGCATTTAAAAAAATAAGAGTGTTGCAGCCTGGATAGCTGTTGTTGTGGTTGATGGTAAAGAGGCAGGAAGGGCCTTTGCATGGGTTCCACAGAGGTGTTTATTCCAGCCACGTGCGTGGGTATTCAAGGGCAGAGGCAGAGGCAGAAGCAGGGCAAAGGCCTCATGGTGAGGTCCAGGTTAAGTGTAGGGGTGGTCAGGGCAGGGAGAGCATCAGTGACCAGTTATCAGGGGCATGGGGGCAGTACAAAGGTGGGGTTAGGGTCTGGGGCCAATGGGGAAATAGGGTGGGAGTGACTGAAGGACACAGGGACAGGGAGGGGGCACAGGGATGACCGAGAGAACAGAACAGGGGTACAGTGGCATAACAGAACAGGGTCTCCTGAGAGAAGCCTCTTGTGTCTCTCTAGCTTAGGGAATGCCTCTCAGGATCTCCACATAAGAGAAGTAGTAACAAAACCACAGACTTGCAGGAGGACTCCCTGCTGCACCTACTTCAGTTTTAGACTAATTGCTTTAAATTGGTTTGGTTTTCTGCCAGCTGTATCTCACCAGCATGCCTGTTTTCAGCAACAGCATGAAAGCAAGCTCACACTTTTAAGTGAGATGCCAGAGCTGGATTTAGGAAGAAAACAAATTGGAAATTAAATTTTAAAGCTCCTTGTTATATCCTCATCTTCACATGAAAGTACAATGTCAGACTAAGCCTCTGGGTCAGGCAAAAATAGAAAATAAAGATGAGACTACTGCACATCACGCTTGTAGAGGAACCCTTGTGGCATAAAGCTCTGCATGAGGAATGGGGCAGAAACACAGATTTTCACTGCAGATGCTAATATGATCTGCTGCTTTAGGAAATCATTATTTCTCTACCACTTGGATCAGTTTTATGGACATTAACTCCCACCAGAATGGATGTCACTGCACGCATACCTAAGAACTGCTGATAAAACTCCAAATTTATGTCTTTCACATATATATACTTTTGTAAACAGCACCTCCTCACCATTTCTCCCTAACACATAGAACAGTGCAAGACAGAATAATGAAACTTTATCTATGAGACTGATTGATGTCCCTAACTGGAGATATTCAAACTCCACCTGAATGCAATCCTGTACAATATTCTCGGGAATGACCCTGCTTGAGCAGAGAAGTTGGACCAGATGATGCACTGTAGCCCTTTCCAGCCTTACCTATTCTGTGATCTGATGATTTTACTGTTACACAAGCTTTTAGGAAAAGGCCCTTTTTATCTGGAACATTATGAAAAATTCAGCTATTTTCTATCACTTCCATTAAATGCATGTCTCATTCATATACAAAGAGTATTTTCCAAACAGCTTAGAAAGGCACTTTGATATGAATACACTCCTAATGCAACTGAAAATGGGGGAATCCACTCCTAGGGAAAAGCAGGAAATTACTTATTTACGCCACTTTCAGAATTTTAGATATAATTTTTACATCAGAGTCTACATAAAACATTGTTTTTCACCTGACAACATTTTTAAAATAAGCTATATTAAGTTTTTAGTTATTGTCCACTCCAAAGCAGTCAAGCTAACTTTCTGATAAAGCATAATACACACAGAAAGACCTTGACACACTACACAAACAGACAAACCAAAGAGAGAAGTGCTATTCTTCATCATGGCAATGACTCTCAACTGCTATTCTAGGAAACTAAATCTTGGAATTGAAAGGAGCTGGTTTTTTCACTGAAACTGTTAAATCAAATCATCTTGCTGTGACTGCATGATTCTCTGTGGCCTCAAGAGCTATTTCTAGTTTATTTAATGATATTTAATTAAGTCTCTGGTAATGCTCATTCTCAAACAGTTTCATCATTACCAAGAATGACTGCTATTAATGCAAAGAGGATAGCCCTGGGCACTGAAAGATCAAAGAGCAATAAATCAGCTTATTGGTTAAGCAAGGCACTTTTAAATCTGTCTATAACTGTCTCTGAAAACTTTCTAAACTTGCTAATGGTGCAGTATTATAGTTCTGATTGCATTTGAGTTTATTTAATTATGCTAATTATTCACAGTTTTCTTACCCTGGGTGTTACAAATCATGAGCTGATGGATGTTACAACAGTCGGGGCATTCATGCACAGGCATCTATTTACTTCATTTGTAATGCATGCTAACAGGCTAATACATCTGTACTTGTTACTTCACTGTTTCAAAGGATACTGATTTTGACATTGATCCAATTATTTAATCTGGAGATTATTTATTATATAATAGTAATAATTCAGAGCAGATCTTCCTACCCGACAGACTCAGGCTGGGCTGTCTGCAATCTCTCAAGAGTGTCAGTGAAACCAAAGAGGATGCTCCAGGGGTAATGTACTGTTTCATGTGAAAAAGAGAAGTAGACCCCAGCCCATTGTTATAAGATGATTGCAGAACCCATTGCACTGAGTGCCAGATGATAAAAGGGCCAGTGTTTCTAGCCAGGAACAGTCTTAAGAGTGAAGACAAATAGCTTATGCTTAGCAAGATACAGTTACAAAAACAAGTGAGTCTGTGCAGATGAGTCAGAATTGTGACAGGAGAATTGTGGCTAGAACAATCCAAAGAGACAAAGAAAAGAATATTACAGCAGCAGAGACTCAGGTCCCAGAATGAAAGTTTATCCTGTGGCTGTCATTATCATAGAGATCTTACAGGGAAAATCTCTGAAGGCTTTAGAGACAGGCAGATAAAAACACAGGAAAGAGGCAAGTCAAAAATGATGTCCAAGTCTGAGAAACAGACCTGAGAAATACAGGAATTATTGTGTTTTCCTCACTGACTGGGAAAGACATAGGGAAGATAATAAGCTCTTTTTGGCTAGCTTGAACTTCATCTGGTTGTGAGGCCTTAATGAAAAAAGGCAGAAACAAGTACAGTGATTCCAATTGAAATTATAGGGAGAAATTGTATTACGGAGAGATATGTAAGAGAAGAGATTTAATTCAACAAATATGCTTTGATAATTACAAGCTGTTATTAATTTTACACTCATTTACAAGGTCACTTCTACCTACAAACACAACTGAACAACTAGAGCTACACACAGGATGCATTTCCCATGAAATAGTGGGGAATCAGAAACATCAAGGGGACATGGAGCTTTGCAGAGATCTCCAGAAGAAGTCTACTGTCACCTGCTAGAGTGGGGTCCTTGGATTTATTCTGAATCCTCAAGTTTGATTTTCCTTCTGTTTTTCAGATATATGTTTAGAGTTCTCCTTTCTGCAATGCTTATTGTCTTGTGGTGCAGACTTTATTTACATTCCACGTGAATCCTTTATCACATACAGGACTCACAAAGGGATGCCAGTTCCCCATTCCTGCACCTCTCATATCAATGTTTTTAATTATAACAAATTTTCAAGAGAATATGCACCTAAACCACAAGTACTATGCCTACAGCGATAATTTTTCTGAGCTTGTGTGTTTGCCTTGAATGCACTGCAATGATGGGTTAAAACACGTCTGCCCAGAATTCAGTACATGGGTGATGTTTCAGAACACAGGACAGGGAGATTGGTTTCATCAGAGATGAAAACAAAATACAGCCACTCTAAAAAGGAAAGGTTATAGCTGGTCATGCGAGGAGTTTGGCACGATATAAAAAAATGTTGTTGTTTTGACTGGATTGCATTAGGGCAGGATCCTTTAAGAACCACGGGGATTTCTCATCTTTTCTAAGTAATTACCTGAAAGAGTAGAGGAGGATGAAGGAAACTCTGGAAAAAGGCTAAGCATGTTCCTCAGCCACCATATATGCAGCACCACCAGTTCATGGAGAGCAAGAAGCAGCAATATCATGGGTAGCAAAGAGCACCCCCTCTGCCTTTCCCCCCAGCCTTCTCCTCCACCACTAAATGTGGCCCAGTTCTGGTTCTCTGGAGACCAGTATCTGCCCATACTGCCCAGTTTGTCTCCTCTTGCCTCAGCAAAGATGTTCACATGGCTTGCACTAGCTGGATTTCATCACAGAGAAGCAGGTAAAGAAAGAGGCAGGAGACAGGGGCTGTTTCCTTTCTTCTTGGACAATGCAGCAGTCTGAGAAAGTTCAGATCAGCCTGGCAGGAGGGTCCTTTGCACAGTAACTTGCTGTGTATCTCAGATCTCCTCGCTCATTTTCCTCTTTGCTTATGCACTGCCTCCCAAATCTCTTTACCAATCAAAACATTGTCCAATTAGGTTTTTAGCAGTTTGCTGAAAAGGCAGTCAATGAAGAGTCTGGAAGGACTTGAGACTGTATTTTCCAAGAGATTAAATTCCTTCAAGGGCAGAGCCTTCCTTTGCTGCCTAACACCTCCCTCTTGAAAACACTGAAACATTTGGGGAACTGTCACATTGGATTTTGTTACCATGCTCTAATGCAATGAGACTGGAAAGTGACCCAATTCATACAAGAAGAAAAAAAACCCGACAGACTAGCAGTAACAAAATGAATTTGTGCAGACAGCAATGCAGAGATGGTAAAGCAGAGGGGATTGTGTTTACTTAGCAAGCCGATATTTTCTTGAAGGAGCTGGACAATGTAGATCCTCAAAGGCAAGCTCACTCTGTAAAAACTGGATTTGCTCAATTGCATTTGGCAGAAATCTAGCTCTCAAATTCAAGATGACCATTACTCAAGGCAATCAAAAATGCTTTTGCTTTTGTTCAGTCTCTCAAGGGTAAAACTGTCCACTGAGCCCATGACGTGCAGTCTGCATGTCTTTAAATCAGCACCTTATCAGCAGTTACTATAACACATTTCTATTACCACAGGTAATAAACCCAAGAACTTCCCATCTCTGGAAAACAGGCTGCTCTTGCTGTAATTTGTTCAGAAGAGGTGAATACACAATGCAACATCACTGGCCACAGCTGCCATCACACTGGGGACAAACAGCCACACAGATTTACACTGCCACACACACACAGGCTCAGGAGGATGAGCAGATTCTGCCTATGCAGGGCTTAGGGCTCCAAAGGGTATCAGAGTCCAGCTCACATTACTGAGTGTCCTTTAGCTTTTGTGCATTCCTTTTCCAAAAGAGGCCTTTTCCTCAGCCTTGCTCAGTTTCTCAGAGGACAAAACCTGGCACAGGAAGCAGTATATAGACACAAGAGACGACTGGTCCTTCATACTTACACTAGAAAGCTGTAATTTGTTTTTTTCTTCACATTGTAAATTATTCCAATTCTAAACACGTGCTGGAAAAGCTGCTTTTCAAAATCTAAAACTGCTGCAGAGGATCATGTGCCAATATTTAGACCACCAGCTGTGAAGCTGAATTTTCCATTTCCTCTTCTGATTTTTGATAGATCACCTTCTATATTGAAAAGTGACTTTTCAGAGAGGGCCCCATAGCCCACACATATTTTATCAAAATGTATGGAGACTCTACTAGGAGCAACCTCATTTCAGGAACTGACAGATCTGACCTAGGCAAAACATCAGTCTAAAATATCTCCTTAAAACTGATTCTTCATGACTTGCAACAATCTTCACTGAGGAGATGGGAGAAGGCTTTTATTGCCTTCATCTCCTGTAATTAAAAGTGAGAACCAGCAAAATACTTCAATATCATGATTCCAAATACTTGTATTTCAATGCTAAAGCACTTAGTGTATGCTTAAATACTGTGCTGGATCAGGACCTGAGCACACTTGTGTGTACCCAGTTCAGCAGTGTGAAGGAGCCAGACAAACCCCTGCACTTTCTGAGCACTCTCATAAAATCCCTGTTTACAATGTCAGTGCAGACACTGGACCACTGCTGGCTCTCCTCTGTGTCAAAACTCTAGTTCTCTGCTTCCTAAGACTGTGTTTGTGCTGTCTGTTTGCACTAGACTAGTCACTGATGCTGTGCTGGCCAACACTCACATATTTTTACTGCCACCTTGCTTGGTGTTCAAACCCCTGTGATGCAGCTTGTGCCACTAAACTGCCAGGTAGGGCCTGGTACCAGTCCCACACACTCCTACTGTGATCACTGCGTGTCACAGGAACATCCAGTGCTGGCACTCTGTCTTGGGTTGAAAAGACAGGTGTCTGCTGGGGAAAGCCGGAGCCTCCCTTGGAAACCCCCTCCCTCCGAATTATTATAATTTTGAAATTAAACGGCTTTCAGGCGAGATATGGGGAAGGAATAACCGTCCTTTACTAGTGCGTACAACAAGATACAGAAAACAACAATAACTGCGATATTAACACCAGAGAAACAGAGTCAGGGACCCCGTAGCAGAGACGGGAAGAGGATGGGGAAGGCTTTTGCTTCACAAACCCCCTGGGCAGCTGATCCCGAGTGCTCCGGCAGGACTCTGAGGGGAAAGAAAAAACTCCAAGCTGGAACGCAGAAGTTCTGAGGCAGGGGATGGACGAGGTGGGTCCGCAGCTCCGTAGCGGTCTCGGCAGGACGTCCCAGCAGGGCAGGGGTGTCAGCCACGGGAGCAGCCGAAGCAGAAGCAGCAACAGCAGCAGAAGCAGCAGCTCTGTAGGCCCAGCCAAACTCATTGTCTCCCAAAGCACTCATAAGCACCAGCCATCAGGTTCCCCCGCAACAAATGGGAGAAAAATTCCACAAGAGAGAATACAAAGGAACAAAAGGAATAACACCCAACCCCCGACGAACTCAAATTCAAAATATCCCAGTTATTTCTATGATGACTGTAGCACTTCACACAAGAACCTGCTAAATCTCTGCCATTAAACAACACACTAACTAAGACTGATAAATGAGGGCTACTGACTGCACTTCATGGAATCTGGTGGTGCCTTGCAAGGGCCCAAAAGATCGCTCCCTTCCTGACCTCGGAAGTTTAGTGGTCAGTGTGTAATTGTATTCTTGCAGGACCAGCTCTGGCCTAGGTGTCATTACAGAGATGTGCATGACTTCCCTCCATCAGGCAGCATCAAGGTCTGCAGCTAAGTGGGTCACAGATGCAAACAGAGCTCAGTGCAGCTGCTGAAATTCGTTGTTCTCTTTCAGCTGAGCACAGAAAGCACTAACTCCTGTGCACCCAGAAAGCCACTTCACTAGCACTTCTCAAACATCATATAATGAACACATTTAGGGGTTCCTCAGCCTTTGTACCTCTGAGTTTACCCTCAAGGGCCAAGAAACCATGGGGGAAATTGCACTGTCAGTATTTTCAACGCATCAATCTCGGCAAGCAAACCTTCCCTCAGCAGTTTCCCAACATTGTTTTTGAGAATTTGCAACTTCAGTTTGGAAGGGACACTTGCCTTTTAGACAGCATTTCCAAACCACTAAGCCTGAAAAATCAAAAAGCTCTGGTTCCAGGTGCCAGTTCATAAATTAACTCAAGTGCCAAAAGTGTCAAAGGAAAGGTTTTCTTGCCACAGAAAGCACAAAGAACTGAAGATTTCCTTGTATCATAGCATCCAAATTCCAGTACAGTGTTAACAATCCTCCAGTCACGGCAATTGATCTGAAGTTCACGGAAATCAGAAATTGTTTTCCCTCTCTCTTT
>VXBQ01016163.1:52785-73072 GCA_013400175.1 Phainopepla nitens
TTTTTTTTTTTTTTGGTTTTATATCTGACTTAGAAAGCTTGCAACCCAAAACACAGTCACCTTACATACAAAATCTCTTATTTCTTCATGCCACATTTCTGCTAATGTCAGTAACACATCACTAAAAATAGATGGACCAATGCAGTCAAACAATCACCTCATTACACACACGAATTTTTTTTCATTATATGAAACACCCATCACTGATACAATGTCAAATGTGAATGAAGTACTTATGATGGGAACTTGCAAAAGTGTCCAGCATTTTATATGAGGTATTTATGGAAGTGATTCAGTAGAGACTTGAACATGTGTTCAGGACCCAATAAAATCCATGAGACATGAGCACAAGGTCTTGCTGTGCAGGAATAGGATGTCAAATCACCACTGTAAAATGGGCTTTCAGAGCCAGCAATGACACAGTGATTTAACCAACCTGTATGGTTTGAGTCAAGCATCTCATGCAGAGGTGGCTGAACACAATGTTTTATGATGTGCCATACTTAGTTCTCGTCCCTCTGACTTCATGGGAGCCAGAGCTTGCAGAGCACTGGCATTTATCCTACAGCACAACTTCTCTGTGTAAGGTTAATACTGTCAATTTGATTCACGGGGGTTTGTGAGCCAGACAGACAAACTGAAGAAGAAAAAAGCCTCTCTCACAAGGACACGAAAAAGATTTCCCAGCAAAGTCATCAAAGCAAACAGCATGAATGAGACAGTGTTGATGAAGACAGAAGTGGCATTGAAGACTGCAATAACAAAGCAGGGCAGTGACATGAAGATAAGTGGCAAAGTAATTGTCTGGTGGAGCCAAGTGTATCCATACAGTCCATCTGCCAGCAACCCATGCAAACAGACACCAGGCACTGAAGATCTAAGTACCTATTTATGCAAATACATTCCAAATGGTGACACAAAAATATATGGGAACAAATACTTAGTAAACAGAACTAAAAGTTTTTGAGAGTATCTGAGCTAGTTATTATGAACATTCTTAGCATCTACTGCCAACGAATGAAGGGTTTTCGTCCTGGTTTTTCTTACTAATTATTCTAAAAAGCCAGAGTTGTGTCCTCTACATTTGATCCTGTAAAAGTTTATCATATAAAAAAGACTCTTGATGTTACAAAGGTGCAACATAGCCAAGCCAGTTTCCGGATCCCCACTCCAGCAAAAAAAATTGTCTAAAAGCCAATTTTAGCAGCTAAGTGGATTATCAATTTAGAAAGAGAGTCTCTAAGAAGACTAATAACAAGAAGTTAATAACAGTTCACAGTGGAGCAAATAACATATTCACAGACTGGATCCATGGTGCCTTCATTTCATCTTTAGTGAACTGTAAACAGCTTGGTCAGGCAGAGAATGTTACACAGCAGGTGAAGGAAACCCCTCCCCTCCTCTGTGTCTCCCAGTTCAGCAGCCTATTCAAGCCTTTGCCTGTATAGATCAGAAAGAGAAGAAAAAAACGAGGCACTTTCTCTTGTTTTCTTTACTACCACTCCTCATAAGCTCAAGTGACCCGGATGCAGGTAGAGGCAGCATTCTGGGCTGAGAAGTGCAGGGCATCCCCAATGCCTTGCTCCCCCTGCTTTGTGAGAACAGGCAGTGTGACTGCAGACATGCACTGGCACTTGGGGACTGAACAGCACTTGCCTGAGGATGGCACAGAAGAGCCTTCCATTACACAGTACATATGGATACCAAAGCTAAAAGGACACAATCAGGCTTAGAAGAGAGCCTTAGATTATGTGGTCAATACTTAATAGCTTACAACTAATCAGCCAATTATTAATTGACAGCCAGAAGAGTTTTTCTGGAGCTCAAGTGGTTCGGTTTTGGGGCATAAGGTCATCACATCATCCCCCGCTGTCATGTATATCTGAAGCCACAACAGCAAGGGACATACATTAATTTTGGTAAAACATGCGAAATTCATCATCCTGGAGAGAAAAGTTTTACTGCTAGACTTGA
This sequence comes from Phainopepla nitens, assembly GCA_013400175.1. NCBI lineage: Eukaryota > Metazoa > Chordata > Aves > Passeriformes > Bombycillidae > Phainopepla > Phainopepla nitens. Next base: position 54,760 of record VXBQ01016163.1, read on the forward strand.
TGTATGGGTTGAAACTTTGTGCTTTCTACAAGTCAGTCCCAACTACATGCACAATGTTTTAAAGAGCCTTATTTCAATCCTGACAAATGAGCACCAGATGTTTCTTTTATCGTAGTTGCATTCTATATGGTCATTCAACATTTCAGGCTCATGTTAAGGTCTGAGAAACTCCCTCTGATCCACCTCTTGCTCCTTAAATAAAGAAAGCTGTACAAGAGAATAAAATAAAGAATAAAATATGATAATTCTGATAAAGTAAATAAATGGAGGAAGAAATCAAGTTTTTCACCAGGAGAAAGAGAAAACAGGTAGAAAATAACATCTGGGTTCATTTATCATCAAGCACAGACCAACCGTTAGAAAATCTCTCATGAAGAACAACGACTTTTGCTCTTTTTTTTTGCTTATTTTAATATTCCTTTCAAAACAACTGTGCCCTGAAAGGTTCTCTTTGGCCTATACATGCCATAGCAGGAGGTTAAAAGGCCTGTAATTACACCTGATCATTCTGGCTTCTCTGCAGGTGACAGTGGGGATGAGATTCCTTCCATGGGGAAGCGAGTCTAGGTTTTAGGATTTATTTGTTTAATTAACTGTTTCATTTTCTTCCTTTCTTCCTAAAAGCAGCTGCTTATTCACTCCAATCTCATTGCCCACCTTATCTATTCCAAAGGAACTTGACTCATTCTGAAGGAAAGTACTCTCCAGGCCAAGCCTTCCCCTGACCAGATGCCCACCAGGACACCTCAGGCTGGAACTGCTTAGGGCCAGCCAGAGAAAGATTTGTTCCTGCAAGTGCTAAGTATTATGTTCATCACTGTTAGGTGGAGTCTCTGGCAGTTTTGATTTTCCTTTTCATTTTTGTCTGTCCCAAGTTCTTTTTCTTGCTTGTTGAATAAATAGATTGAAATACTTCCTTTCTCGTTAACAAAATAATTTGGTATTTAAATGCAAACTTAAAGCAATATCAGTGTGTAGGTACACACTGAGCTAGAGCACATACCAAGAGGCTGAGAAACAGGTTCCATTCCTTGATCTACCACTGACTAAATTTGTCAGCTTGCTTCAAATTTCACCCATCTGTGAAATGGGATAATGATCCTTCCTTAACTCATAGGGTAAGAATGTCATTAATATTTGGACTTGGTTTCAGATTCTTGAAGAAGAGCTTTTCCATTAAATCATTTCCCTGTTTTGGCCAGCCCTTGATTCTATATGCTATAAGGTGTGATGGCTGGATTCGGTGCCATCACTTGCAACATGAAGAGCCTTTACAATGGATGTTTTTGGAAATAAGACAGGAGCTTTTTTAAAGCAAAGCTTTTGTTTGAAACTCTTCGAACTTCAGGAGGTTTATGCTTGACTCCAGATCCCAATTCAGCTGCTTGGGACCATCAAAGAGAAACCTGTCAGTGAAAAAGCATATGAGATTGCAAGAAAAGGGAAGAAAGGGGACAGTAGCTGACAAAAAGATAAAACAAAGAAATAAGTGAGCAGAGGAAAACCAACAAAAGCTGAAAGTTCATCAAATCTGCATGCAAGGAATTGGACTTGCAATTCAAAAGTGGAACTGAAGACCGTATTAGGACTCGATTTTCTGTGGCTTTTGTCTTTTGCCTCAACTGCCCCAATGCTAATGTCCTACAGTGCTGACACGTGCTGTACAAAAAGCTGTGGGTACTGTGAGTGACTTGATGGAGCAGCCAGAGACCTACAGTGCAAATGCCATCCCAATTCACTCCCAGGAACACAGTCCCTTAATGATTTCCTAGAGACCCAGTAAGCAATAGAAGCAGAGGATCCTTTGCCCCTACCACAACTGTTCAGAGTCCCTGGACACAGAAGGATGTGAAATGATTAATGTTTCACTGTGAATGCCAGCCCCCTGGAAAGAGGACAGCTCTTGCTGCTGCTGCTGCCCCACAACAGACAGATGGCATACATATACCTATACATAAATATGCACAAATATATCTAAATATATATGTATATAAATGTGCACACAGGCTCCCTTTGTTTCTGCAGCACCTGTTGGGGAGCCATCCTACACTGAACCCTAAGATGGAAAAACCCAAAACTGATAGATAATCCTGAAAGGAGCCTGGAACTGAACCCAGCTCTCTGCAGGTACAATTGTAATCTTTTCTAAACTGACGTGGCCTGGCATTAGTAACCACAAAAGTACATATTCCTGTATTATTCACTTTGGCAAACACCACCACATAACTTAAACACCATTCTCATCTTCCTCAAACCCACTAGCAAACGAATTATTTCGTGTGGAGCAGGGAGAGAAGCTGACATGTTTGGTATTTGAATGCTGCAGTGTTCATGTACCTGCAGAGCTGGAGCTTCCAGGTAATTATCTAGCCTTCCTGTTTTATGGAAGTTCATGTGTCTTCAAGACCTTAAGGAATCCAGGCTTACTGGGTATTCGTCTTGTGGTGTTGAACTGGGAACGATGATCCAAGCTGGGACTCTAGTAACAGGCTGAAATGGCACAGCCTGTGCTTTTCAATTGTCTTGCTCTCAACGTGTTCTCTGCAACTGAACTTTGGGCCGGGAAGTGCCTTTTGCAATGTTCATGTGGCATCCAAAGTCATGACCTAATTCAGTTCCGCGTGTAAGCACAATATGAGGGTGATCATAATGGTTTTAGTATGTCAGGTTTCTTCCCTGTAACATTGTTTTAAAAGCTGTCATTTGAACCCAGAGGCACTCCCAAGGCACGGTTGTGATTAGGACTGAAATACCCATACTGACATAGTGCTCCAGAACAAGGACAGACATACAGAAACCTGCTTTCAGTTACTATTCCACAGAGGCAATTTATCTGTAAATCAAACATGTGGCACACTTTCCTTCAGATTATCCTCTTGATGCACCAAAGCAGCATCTAATCAGCTTTCACTCTAACAAATACAGATTTGTGTCCTAAGTGATGTAGGAAATAACCCACAATCTCACTCTGCCCTCTCACAGGAGAACAGAACCAATCTCTTCCCACGAAGGCCTAAGGTGTTCACTGTACAGAGTAAATACCAGCGCACAGAGAGAACTGTGCATGACATGGAACCTCTGGAGGGATTAGAAACACTTTGCCAAAGATTATGTCACAGTCCTGCAGTACTCTACACAGAACTGCAAGACCAAGCTTGATTACTTGAACATAAGGTGAAAATAGTACATTTGAAGTGCACATTTAAATGGAAGAATTCTTAGAAGAACCCTGGCAAGAAATAGAAGAACTTTTTTGCTTTTGGAGAATGTTTACCATTGTGTCATTACTAACGAGAAAATGAGGATTTCTGAAATTCAAGACATTAAAGCTGTATGCCTTAAAATCTTCTCAAGGCTCCACCTAATCAGAGAACTAAGGATTCTGTAATTATATGTAAAAGTCTGTAATTATGTGTAAGAGTTTTACCCAGATTTTCATTCTTGACTGCAGAACTGTGCTAAGACACATTCAGAATTCCTGTTTTGGTTGTTACTCTGCCTACTCAGACAAGTTCTATTGATGTCAGAGAGCTTTGTGTACACATAAAAACTGATTAAGAGCTGTGAAAGACCACTGATCCTTTGTCTTTAATTTTAAGCCCCAGGGAATCTGATTTATTCTCCTGAACTTTAATGCTGACATTTTTTTCACTTCTAACTTAAGCAGAGGCAGCAACTTGAAAAACTTCAGCTTCCAAAACAAGAGTCATACCTTTGTGGGGGTTTTTTTGTTGGTTTTTTTTTTTTTTTTCCTTTGGTCTGACACAGAGGATTAGCAGGGAAACTTTCTTTCTGGAGCACAAGGAATGGCTGAGGGCCCTATGGGGGCTCAGCCTGGAGGAGGTTTGGGGGGCCATCTCGCTCTCTGTAACTCCCTGACAGGAGGGTGAGCCAGGTGAGGATCAGGCTCTTCTCCCAGGAAACAGGTGACAGAACCAGAGGAAACAGCCTCAAGTTGTGTCAAAGGTGGCTCAGACTGCACATCAGGAAGAATTTCTCCACAGAAAGGGCAGCACTGGAACGAGCTGCCCAGGGAGGCGGTGGAGTAACCATCCATGAAGGGTTCAAGAAATGATCGGGTGTGGCACTTCGTGCTCTGGCCTGGTTGACAAGGCGGTCAACTTAGGTTGGACTTGATGATCTTGCAGGTCCCTTGCAACCTTAATGATTCTGTGATTCTGTGAAGTCAAAGCCTCCTGTGCCGTGGTGAGAGCCACGGGCAGTGCTGCAGCCCCGGGAGCGCGGGGTCGCTCAGCGCTGTGCTCAGCCTGCCTCTCGCCTCCTNTTTTTGGTTTTTTTTTTTTTTTCCCTTTGGTCTGACACAGAGGATTAGCAGGGAAACTTTCTTTCTGGAGCACAAGGAATGGCTGAGGGCCCTATGGGGGCTCAGCCTGGAGGAGGTTTGGGGGGCCATCTCGCTCTCTGTAACTCCCTGACAGGAGGGTGAGCCAGGTGAGGATCAGGCTCTTCTCCCAGGAAACAGGTGACAGAACCAGAGGAAACAGCCTCAAGTTGTGTCAAAGGTGGCTCAGACTGCACATCAGGAAGAATTTCTCCACAGAAAGGGCAGCACTGGAACGAGCTGCCCAGGGAGGCGGTGGAGTAACCATCCATGAAGGGTTCAAGAAATGATCGGGTGTGGCACTTCGTGCTCTGGCCTGGTTGACAAGGCGGTCAACTTAGGTTGGACTTGATGACCTTGCAGGTCCCTTGCAACCTTAATGATTCTGTGATTCTGTGAAGTCAAAGCCTCCTGTGCCGTGGTGAGAGCCACGGGCAGTGCTGCAGCCCCGGGAGCGCGGGGTCGCTCAGCGCTGTGCTCAGCCTGCCTCTCGCCTCCTCCACACCTCAGGCAGGAGACAGCCAGCTCAGCCTTGCCTCAGGAGCTTCCTACACGGCTGAGCCGGCGGACTCGAACGCACCCCTCGGTCCGCGGGGTGTCCCACAGCTCACACCGCCGCTGCCATGGCAGCACCGCAGGGCATCGCTGGGGCTGGTACCACACGCCGGAGATCCTGAGGGCTTCTGACAGCGGTGGCGCCGGCCCCGCGCCCGGGGGTCCTATGGGTGAAGCGGGAGGGGATGAGTGAGAGGCGGCGATGAAGATGTAAACTGTGGGACGCGGGGCCGGGGCTCAGCCCCGCTGTCCCTGAGGGCGCTGCGGGTCAGAACGCGGGGCCGGTCTCAGCCCCGCTGTCCCTGAGGCGCTGCGGATCAGAACGCGGGGCCGGTCTCAGCCCCGCTGTCCCTGAGGCGCTGCGGGTCAGAACGCGGGGCCGGTCTCAGCCCCGCGGTCCCTGAGGCGCTGCGGGCGGTGCGCGCCGCTCCCGCCGGCGGGATGTGTCCGCTCGGGCCTCCCGGCCGCAGGGCGGCGGCAGAGGGCGCGCAGCCGGAGGGCGCTGAGGAGCGGCGCTCTCGGTGGTCGCTGCCGAGGTCATCAAGGCGCGACGGCGGCAGGAGTTGTGTGCGGCTCCTCACAGAGCGCTCCCGTCAGAAAGACATGACCACACAGGTAATTAAAAACATCCGCGTTAGCTAAGCTAACTGCTTGAGGTGTGTATATATATGTGTATATATACATGTATGTATATGTATATTTAGGCTGCTTGTGTGTAATATTAATTATTTTTTCTTTCTAGTACGGTATTCTCTTCAAGCAAGAGCAAGGTGAGCACGCTAACGGGTATTGAGCAATGTTGGTGTTCTGCGATGATGAAAAGTTGATGATGGCAGGTATCCGTGTGAGGAGACCTGGTTATGTTTATATTAGGCATAAATCTAAATAACTCAGCAGCTATGCTGCTTTTTCAGCAGTGACACAACTGGTCACACAACAGTCACACAACATTGCATATTTTGGAACAAATTAAACAGTGTCAAGGCTCTCCGAGCACTCAGTAGACCTGAGGAGCAGGGGGAAGTCTATTGCCAACATTGCAGCTAGCCATTTCAGCATTACCAAAACTGGTTGTAGTCTTCTATCAAAAGAAAATACTTAATTTTTAATTACTGTGCTTATATTCTCTTTTAGCTCACGATGATGCCATTTGGTCAGTTGCCTGGGGAAAAAACAAAAATGATGGTTCTGAAACAGTGATCTCTGGCTCTTTGGATGATCTGGTGAAGGTCTGGAAGTGGTAAGTGCTCCATATTAACCTGTGTTAACAGGTTGGAAGTAGTCAGTGTGGAGCAGCCTCGAATTTCCACAGTCTGCAGGGATGTTAGAAGTTACTGTAGGGAAGGGGTAGGCTGGCACACAGAGCTGCTGCTTTGAGCAGGCTTACATCCACTGCTGCGTGCTTTCTCTTGGAGTGGTGGCATTCTGGTGTGCTTTCATTTGCAAAGATTGAGAATCTTGTTGAAAATGCATGTCAGAGAATACCTGATGTACTTCTAAACCCAAGAATGAGAAAGGCATCTTTTGATGAGACAGTGCATTTGGAGATGTGTACTGTGAAAGCAGTAATGAGTATAGTGAAAAGAGGAAATGACATCTCCCTTTTTTATTGAAAAAATATCCTGATATTCCTTATGGCAGTGTGCTTTTGCAAAGCAGTTATTCTGTCTCTTAGGCAAAGCAGTGTGAAGGAGGTGCTGCACTTCAGTGACAGGTTTAGCTTGGTTGGGGTGCCTGTGAGAATGTCAGTCGTGGCACTTCCTGCCGAGCTCACAGGTGAACATCAGCTCTGTGAGCACCCACAGCCTCGTGTGCGATGGACATTTTTTGGTGGATGGCTTCCAAACTTAGGGTGAAGTACCTGCTTTGCAGGCATATGGTAAATGATTGGTTTGTCAGCTCTTTAAGCACGGGGAGTTTGTGTGTAGCCCTTTGCATTTCGTGGGAGGACGCGGATTGCCTTGCGTTGATCAAACGGAGGAATGTGGGTTGCTTTGTGCGAGGCTGCCCCTAACAAGGCTTTTCTTTCCCTTGTACTGAAGGAACGATGAAAAGCTGGATCTGCAGTGGACTCTGGAGGGTCACCAGCTGGGGGTGGTGTCTGTGGACATCAGCCACACGGGTGCCATTGCAGCATCCAGCTCCCTGGATGCCCACATTCGCCTCTGGGACTTGGAGACCGGCAAACAAATCAAGTCCATAGATGCTGGGCCTGGTAAGGCACCAGTGCTGAGGTGGCTCTGCAGGAGAACAGAGTGACTCCTCCTGGCAAATTCTGAACACTGGGGCATTGGGGTATATGAGGGGATTAAGGTCTTTGGGGGGGTTAATCTTGTCTGTATTTGCAGAAGTCTTAATGGCTTTATGAACTCAACACAAAGCAGCATCAGACAATTTTACATTGATTTTTTTACACACCACTTATGCTTTCTCAGATACACATAGCTGGCTTTTTGCTGTATGCATAAAGCAGAATGGAAAACAGCTTGCTCTCACACATGTATTGGTAAAGGGATATTTGGAAGAAATAATTCAAGTGCTTATTCAGATGGATCTACAAAGGAGCTCTGAACATTCTTCATAACGCTGCAGTGAATTTGAGCTGTGCATATGATCCTTTTTTATCCAGCATATCCAGTCCTGAGCAAGCAAGTCCAAACAGTTATCAGTGGTAACAATTAATGTTATCCAAGCTGGAATTCAGGGCCTAAGGTCTTATTCCTAGTATTTCACGAGTCCACTGGAAGTCATGAATTTAAGAACAGTCTTGCAGTGTTTTAGGCAATTACTGTTAAGCTTTTAGAATAAAACCTGTGAATTACATTGTGCCAGATAAATACATTGCACTGCTATGAAAAATGATGGGTTTTTACATTCAGTTGCAGGAATGTTATCTGTGTTACATTTATATATCTGCATTTCTCCTGCATCTTCTGTGCTTTGCTACATACTAGTGTTGCTTTTTTCAGTAGTTCCAATCTTTTGGTACCAGGAAAAGAGTAAGAATTTGGAATTAACTGATGCAGTCTTAAATTCTAAGTTTATTGTTACTCGAGGGTCTCATAAGATCAGGGTCTTACTAGAAATGTAATATTTTACTAAATCTAAGTAAATGGGTGAAGATATGCTCCATTAATTACATAGAAGGGGTAATTTGATGGGCTTGTACACTCTTAGAGGGTTAAATATCTAACCAGGTGCATACAGAACTGACACTGTTGAATAAGAGCCAGGAACAGGATCCAGCTAACTGGTTTTTATTTTTTTAATACAGTTGATGCTTGGTCCCTGGCTTTTTCACCTGATTCCCAGTACCTTGCAACAGGAAGTCACGTGGGGAAAGTAAATATTTTCGGTGTTGAAACTGGAAAGAAAGAATATTCTCTGGACACCAGAGGAAAGTTCATCCTTAGCATTGCATATGTAAGGAGCACAATTGGTAATTCCTTATGAGAAATTGCTGTAATATGTTGTAAATAGGTGCTTTTGTTTCCATCTATCAGTTTATCTCTACAATAATACTAAGTGATAGCCATAGTTCCAAATACAAACTGTGGGACAGTTCCCCCCTGCACATCTGGAAAATATATTTGGATCTTGTTGATAGTCTTCAGGATTTTTGGAGCCCAGGTATCATGCATAGATCATTATCTGTGAAAAGTTGCCAAGGGAATGTCAGGGCTAACATAGCATAAATGCACACAGATGTTGAATCACACTTTTTATGTTTTATTACAGAGTCCAGATGGAAAATACTTGGCCAGTGGAGCAATAGATGGCATTATCAATATTTTTGATATTGCAACTGGAAAGCTTCTGCATACGCTAGAAGGTATGGTTGGGTAATTTGCAGTACCCAAATTCTGGCCTCATTTCTGACAGTATTAGAGGATATAATGCAAGCCAGAACAAGCTACAACAAACATGGCAAAAGTGAGTTTTTGTCCATTAGACAGTGTTTAGTTATTTAAGCGTGCTCTAACGTAAACCACTTAAAATATTAGAGGCGAACTGTAAACTCAGGCTTGCTTCATAAATGCCTTTTTTAAAAGATACAGTCAGTAATGCTTAACTAAATTCTTAAATTAGAGTTCCTGTATTGCAGAAAAGTACAAGGGAATGAAGCCAAGCCAAATGTGTCATGCATGTGATTTTTCTTTTTCTTATAGTATTTGTTCTAAAGCAATTTTTTGCTGTCCTAAAAAGTAACTGAACGTTTTATGTTGTGGAAGACACGCATTTTTTTCCAACAGATAAATGGACTTTTAATGTTCATGCAATTTTTGCCCAGTTGTAACCAAAACCCCAACCACTTCAATATGCAGTCGTACTACAAAATATGACATAACTTCTAATAAATATTCACAGCTCAAGAAACGAGCCAGTCCGTGTTGCAGACGTGCCTTAGCATTGACAGCTGGGAATTGCTGTCCGCTTCCCGTTTCTGGTGTGGGAAGAAGGCTCTAGAGAGAGGGGCTCCAGCGGCGCTCCCCCTGAGCAGGCAGCGGCTGTGGCCCCGCCTGCTGCGTGCTGGCCTCGGTGGGAGGGATGCCGTGGTGCTCCGTGCTCTGTCCCTGTGCCTGCAGGCCACGCCATGCCCATCCGCTCGCTGACCTTCTCCCCCGACTCCCAGCTACTCGTCACCGCCTCCGACGACGGCTACATCAAGATCTACGACGTGTGAGTGGGGGCTGCTGGCTGGGAGAGCACTCTTTAGAGGGGCTGCTGCTGTGAAACACACACCCAACCCCCGGCTCTCCAGAATTCCTTTCAGCTTTTGGTGACATTTGTGTAAAAAAAAAATCTTAAATCATAAAATACTACATCTCTAGATTAGTTTTAAGAAGCGTAGAGGTAGAAGAAAGCAAATTGCTTTCCTCATATTTGCCTGTAGGCAATGAGCTAATTCTTCTGTGTGTCTGTCCTGTGAGCTTGTGTTCACCCTTCCTTAAACCTCTGTTCTGTACACAAGAAATTATATATATGACCTATCTCTGTTGCATCTTGCAGCACCTTGGAAGATCCTGGGGAGGAAAAGGCCTTGCTTCAGTGGTCTTCACCCCCTAAACATGCACTGCTTTGGCTTTGGTGAAACTATTTGTCCTCCAATGTATCTTCTTAGTGTCTTTTTATGTTAACTGATTGAAATGGAAAAACAATCTCCTGTAACACCAGTTCAGCTTGGATGGACAAATGTCCAGAAGTCACCTTCCATTGAATCATTCTTGATTGCACTAGCTAGAGCATATTCCTGTTGCTTTTTCCCTGGAATTCACAAAGCAAATGTTAATGTGTTCTTTCCACAGGCAACATGCAAACTTGGCTGGCACATTAAGTGGTCATGGATCCTGGGTTTTAAATGTAGCATTTTGTCCTGATGATACCCATTTTGTTTCCAGGTATTGAGGATTTTTAATTGTTTATGATTACTGAATTGTTTATGATTCTAAATAGCTGAAAAATTGCTGTTGAATCAAGAATTACAACCTAAACTATTAGTACATTAATCTACTTGAACTTTAGTATTAATTCTTAAAACAGCTGAGGCAGCTGGGGGACCAAGTATATGTAACAGGAATTTCCTTATCCAAAGTACTTACCTGAATGTAAGAATTTTTTTGGTCAAAATGGGAGTCTTCATTTTCACATTGCAGATGTTGGAAGAGTAAATTGATTTTAAAGGTAATGGAACCTGGCAGAAGATCCTTTGCTACTTCCTCCCTGTATTTGATGGGTGAAAGAGGGTTTCTTATGTCTACTATATGAGACCCTTTAATCTTGGCATTAAACTTTAGCTAATCTATTAATTTAAACATTGATCAGCATTATTCTTCTTCCAGTTCATCTGATAAAAGTGTAAAAGTTTGGGATGCTGGAACGAGGACCTGTGTCCATACTTTCTTTGACCACCAAGATCAGGTATGGCTGCTATTCCCTAAGTCTCCATGTTCCCAGGAGGGCTTGTGTGGTGGTGCACATTTGTGCTTCACCTTCGTGCTGCAGCTCCAAGCTTGCAGTAATGCAACTTCAGCTTGTTATAATGAAATTTTGGAAGTTGTGGTTATTTAGCACTTCATATTGAACTAGTATTCCCAAGTGTATATGCTGATCTCTTCCAAGTAATTAACATTTTTCAGGCCCAAATAAAGGCAACTCTGAGTGGCCTAAGTCTCACCAAACTCTATTTGTTACCTTTGTCTCTGGTCTTACTCATTTCTGTAACTTACACAGCATGTGCATGTGGAAAGGTGGAAATACTTATTTAAAAGGATGGAATTACCTAAAGAGATGCTTGAAAGCAGCCTGAAAGGGCTGGAGTTTTCCCTCCTCCAGTGTCTGTAATAGTGTGGGTTTTTAATGTATTGCTCAGTGATAGCTACCTGTGAGGGAAGGAGTTAGGTTTCTGTCCATTTATGCTTTGTCCAAATGTCAGGTGATAAACAGAACAATGCTATATTTTAGTGGATCACTGAGCAAGAGACAAAGGGTATTCTTCCAGATTTTATTGGAATGTTTTCTTCCGTAGTACTTTCTTGCTGGGTAACCTTCTTTCAGTTATCTGTAGCTATGGGGGTCTTAATATTGAAGGACCAGTGGGACTTGATTTCCCCTGATGTTTTAGCTGTTGTGTATAATCTCATTCAGTCTGTGACAGAGATGTAGCAGTTACTAAGAATGCTGGGTTTGGGCACGAATGCAAAATAGTGTACAAGAGTGACAACAGTACATTTTGGGCAACACCCATTCTGCATTTCACATTGATGTGCTGGGCAGCCTGCACCCTTCCTGATGTCATTCTCAGGGGGAGGGGTGTCACTTGAGAGCTTGTGTAACTATCTTAAATCAGAGGACTGACCTGAATTTTTCTAAGTTTTGCACTGATAGGTACATGGTTCCCTTAAAGAGCTCAAGGATAAAGCAGGTCATTGTTCAGTCTGTCATGGTGTGTCAGTCTGCATGACAAATACTTCTTCTCTTCCTTTCCTGCACTGCAAAAGACTGTTTTCAGAAAGGGCTGCAGGATGGGCAAGAGTGGAAATGCTTGGGTTATTTAGGCAAACTGGGGCAAGTACTTTTCAGCCCTGATCATCTCTGGCTACTAGGGCAAGGCACTGTCAGCAGGAGTGGTGTAGAACGCCTCAGGCTCCTAGAGGGCAGTGTCCTGCTCCACCTGGGCAGCCTGAGCTGCTGCTGAAGCAGAAAGGAGAACTGCACAAGTTCTCAGCAGGTGACTTTTCAATAATCCTTCTTCTACTGCTTCTAATAAATATGACTGCCACAAAGATTCTTGTTCTTTGTCCTCTCTGATAAGCTTGCATCTGTCTTATTTGCAGGTCTGGGGAGTGAAGTACAATGGAAGTGGGTCCAAAATTGTGTCTGTTGGTGATGACCAAGAAATTCATATTTATGACTGTCCAGTTTAAATGTCTTGACTCAGATGCTTCACTAAATCCCTTGTAGCACTTTCAAGGGACTGCTACTGCCCTATGTAATTTTTTTAGTAATGATAAAAGCATTTCATACTGATCTGCAAAAACAGATATGTTTATATCTAATTTTGATTTTGTTTAGCATGAGAGAAAGCCTTACTTTTTTAAAATAAAAGCTACAGCTCCAAGTCCTTGTGTCTAATTCTTGGAAAAAAGTATTTTTGGCAATATGTAGTCATGGGTGAAGTAACTGCTCAGTTAATCGCCCCTGCCTTTATACATAAATAGAGCAGAGGTGGAAAGCATGGGCTAAGTGTCACAGCAGCTTATTTTAGCAGAAGGAAAATGACTGAGGCTGTGTTATGGATGTGGGAAATGACAGCCTTGTCTTGTTCTGATGCTAGACCAGTGAGTGCAAGACTATCACTTAAGCTGAACACCTGTTTCAACAATTCTGTGGTCTGTGGACATGCATCATGGTTTAATTTCACTAAAGGGGAACCACTTCTTTCTAACCCTGACTTAATACAAACACTACCAGCAAATAAGTAAAATGGAAAAAAGCTTTAATGGGATCACTGTACTGTGGTATCACGTATGTTACAGATCAGCAGCACTATACCCAACGCAGAGGGGTTTGGTTATTTTAGTTAAGGCACAAGTATACAATGCCTAGGAGGAAGTAAAAACCCTTTCTAGGGAAGGCTGAAATACAAAGCTTGAGCTTCTCAAAGGTCAAACTTTTATTTGGAAGTATTTGCTTGTATGTAACACATCTGAGGACAGCTTGTGATCTTAGGTCACAGACAGAGAAGCAGCTGAAGGAATGCTACTGTAAACCCACAGAACACAGGCAGAGGGCTACGAGGCAGAGAGGAGGGCATGCACAAAATGCTTCTGAAATAGAAAAGGAGACAGGTGAGAGTGGTGCAGCTAACACAAAGCTGAATATTGAGAATAATCTAGACTAGATGAGAGGAGAATTTGTTTAGATAAAGGGTGTTCTAGAGTGGCTTAGAAAGTACAAGAGAATCATGAGAAAAGGTGAAGTACTATTTATTAGAAGTTATTCTGCTATGTTTTATTCTATGAAATTAATTTTCCAGTATGAAAGTATTTACATAAGACACTCCACTTAGCCTCTATCGATATTGCCAAAGTCTTATAGAAATAGCACAGGTGAAATAAATTGAGAACCTTCACAGCAAGGAAAATGCATACCAACTCAGTTGGTTCTCAGCTGTATGACACTTGCTTTATATAGAAAGACTACAAGAACACAATATAAATTAGTTACAAAAAGGTGATACTGACAGCGCAGCAACTCAATTTGCTGAACACAAAAACCACAAGCAGTGGCTATTACAGCCATGCAGTTTTCATTGTGAAAATTTACATCTTAGATGACATCCACTCCACCTTGCTTTAAGATGCCTGACATTGTACTCCTGTTCTTGGACCCTCCTCATCTTCTTCGTACGCTTCTCCCGCACTGTTACGGTAGGTTTGCTCGTTTGGATCAAAATCTTCAAGGTCTACCTGATCCATCTCATCTGTCACCATAACATCTTCTCGCTGAGGAAGCAGAGCCTCCAGCAGAGACAGTTTCTCCCGTGGGAGCCAGTAGTGCTCTGGAAACTGGACCTACAATTTCCCACACGTTTTGAAATGAGTATTTATTCATTCCTGTGTGAACATGAGTATACTGGCTACAGAAAAGCACGCAGCTTACCAGAAACTGTATAATCAGGCTGCCTTTGTCCATTGGAGATTTGTAGACAGGCATCCCCTCATTGTAGATACACTTTAGGTCACCATGTTTTATCACTTCACCTGTGGAGGCAAGAGCTCTAAGTGGGCTGCTGTGATGGGACAGGCATTTCACAGTCATAAGCAGCATGGCTGGACACAAGCAGTGCTCTAATGGCACCACAGGAAAGAACTAAACCCAAGCTGTATAGAACAATGGCCATTTAGAGTATTTCCCCTGCTATAAGAGAAATCAGCTTTTCTGGGCACAGCCTTCAGGTTGAATGAACAGATAATTTAGCAGAATTTAAGATTCTTGCCTCTTCAGTATTTTCCTGATTATCCACCTGCTGGGGCTGAAGTTTATTAAGTGTTTGACAGCTTAAGCTTAACTCTGCATATTTTAGAAAGAGTAAAAACAACAAATAACCAACTAAATTAAGTGACTGCCTCGTGAACTCGTTGCATCATCTGGTTAGAAAAAAAAAAAAAACAAAAAACCCAAATAGAACAAATCTCCCCCAAAAACTCCAGTCCAGGTACAATTAAACAGGCAAGCAGTTGATAATTCACAGAGTAGTAAAACTCTTAAAGACCTACCTGGCCGAGTAGATATGACAAGAACTCTGTTGTCCAGAGTTTCAATTGTCTTTCTAAAACCACATAAAGCCTCCGAGAGTTGAATTCTCATTTTTGTGATTAAGTCATGCCCTCGTCTCTGAAAGACACTGTGATCCTTTTGATCAAGCACAATTATAACATCACCAGGCTCCAAGTCAGGCTCCTGGTCACCTTCTCCATGAAATACTATCTTCTGACCATCTTTCATACCTGCGGAGAAGAAAACCCATTTATTCTCTGCAGAACTACAGACTATTAGAGACAATTATTTGGGAACCAGTACAAAGATACAGTCCTTACCTTTATCAACATGAACTTCTATGATCTTTTTCTCTCTCACAACCTTACAGCCATTGCAGTTGTCACACCTGTCCTTTGGATTTATTCTTTCACCTTGGCCTTTGCACTCTGGACACACAGTTTGGATTTGCTGCACCATGCCAGGTCCAATCTGCTGAACTATAACTTGCATCCCTCTTCCTTTACACACAGGGCATTTTTCTACTGCCCCTCTCTTTCCGCCATAACCTTGGACAAAAGAGTTAAACTGGATCTCAGTCTCAAAAAATGACAGTAGTCAGGCTGGAACTCACTGACTTCACGATGGTAGCTGGGGTAACTTAAGAGCAGTTCACTAATGGAGTTTAGCTGCCATCACAAAACATGCCCCACAAGCTGGAAGTTTCTACAAACAAAATGTTTATACATCTCATTGTATTAGCCTCTGCCCCACCCCCCCAGTAAATCCTGGTTTCCAAGGAACTGTCAGCATACCAAATTCAAGACATAAACATTCCATTACTACTTGAAAAAGAATCTACTTACCAAATATTTAACAGAGTACTAAGATACAAGACCTTATTAAAATTTACCTCAAAGGAGACCAGTCATTAGGGAGTACTTAGTAACTGTAAAATTAGTAGCATAACACAAGCCCGACTTCCACCCACAGCAAGGAAGTTTTACAGAATAGACATTTACATCCAGGTTCTGGGTGAAGATAATTTTAATTTAGGTAACCCTAACTGCAACTCACAGTGAGTTTTAGTTTGCAATTAGAACAATCACTTAGTAACACTGTGGTTGAGAGACTTTTTCTTGGATAAGCATAAGTAAGAATTAAATACCATGGCAGACTTTCAGGGATTAAGCAAAGAAAAAAGAGACAAAAGTAAGAAAGCCTTCAGACTTTTCCTCAGCCCCAGACAATCCACACAAACACACACAGAGAAACTTGAAGAGGGGTTTGAAACCACTATTTTTTTTTTACCTTCACACTTTGCACAAATAACATTCTTTTGCAGTGCCAGTTTCCTTGTAATACCATTATATAGGTCTTCAAGAGATACACCTAACTGGTGCACCACATTTTTGCCTTTAGAAAAACAAAAGGGAAATATTAATACTTGTTCAGCTCTCGTGAAGACAAATGTTCATGCACAGTCTCACTGAAGAAATGCAGAGTTCTTTCCAAACTTTGAACACAACTCAGCCCCCTTAAAAGCATGTGCAGTTCCATCAGCTTCCACTAAGCTCCACCCATTTATGTCCAAACATAAAAGTTGAGCTGTAATTAAGCAGAGCATCATTAAAGCCACCCTATCCCTGCTCCTACTCCTAATTTTATAAGCTTAACTGAACCAGCAAGATGCAAGGACACTACCAGCTTCAGATCTGTCAATTCAGAAGTTGCTATTATGCCTGCCTATGAATTTCCATGCCACTTCATGGCATAATTTCAATGATTTTACAGTAAGTTACTACTTGCTCCTTTAACAGACATTGGGCATGGAAAAGACAAAAATCATACCATGCTTTTAGCAGCACACTGTACTCAGTTTCGTGTGATTTCTCCCAAATATTTTCATGAGATTTAAAATTACTGAAGTTTAAGTTGATGGTGTCCTTTGAAGCAAGTTGCCCAAAAGCATGTGAGCAAGTGAGGCACAGATTTGGAAAAAAGGTAACTTAAACAGGTCTAAGTAAACTGCTGACTTACTAATGTTCCCCCCCCTACAGACTACCCATTCCCCCTTCAACAAAAAACAAACAGAACTTAGCAAAAAGATGGCTATGGCTAAGCCATGTTATCTACTTTATTAGACTCTTAATGCTAGAGTAGCTAGAAAAAAATCATAATTTACTTATTCTATTGTTGCAACAAGTAATATCCACACTACGTGCACTCAGCAGAACAGCAGTACCATAGCACAGGTGTTTTATGCTTAAGTGCATGGTTAGAGTTTCTAGAACTTGTTTAGAACTGTGTACCTCTTCTCTCTCTATTCATTCGGCCTCCACCACCAAAGAACATGTCAAAGATGTCCATGGGTGAAGAGAAGCTGCCGCCACTCAGGCCTCCTTCTTTAATAGCCTGCTCCCCACCCTGGTCATAGAGGTCCCTTTTCTTTGGGTCCGACAGAACTTCATATGCCTGGGATATAAGTTTAAACTAAAAAGAAAAAAGAAGCTCTGAACAACTATGACCAAGAGGAAAAGTAGCCCTCTCATACACAACTCCATCTACAGAGCGAGCCCCTACAGCACCCTCTTGTAGCATTTGTTTCCAAAAGGAAACTCCCTGGGTAACAGACTATAATAGTACACTTCTGTCCAGGAAAACCACCCCTTTCCTCCCTCTCCCCCCTCCTCCTCCCATGTTTTAAGCGGGCTTAATTCAGTCACATCCACCTTAAGAGTACATGTGAACTACATTTCGGTGATGGTGGCAGCTGCAGCAACCATTGTAACCTCTGACAAATGCACCCGGGAAGGGATATGGCACTCGTCCTGCAGGTGCCCAGCTGCTCCTGGCCACAGCAGTGCTAGTCAGCACAGAGCCACACAGGGATCCTCCGTGCCTGCTGAGCTGGTACATCCAGCTACAACAGAGATTTATGTCACCAGACACTGGTGTTGCTTACTCATCACAAACACAGGGACTTAGATACAAATCAAAACACCCACTTTAACAAAACAATTAAGGAATTTTCTTAAATAGCTATGAAGAATTTCCTATTACTAATATTACCAACTGGATTTTTAAACATAATTTGCTATTACTGGAATGACCACTTCCATTTTAAACTGCATTTACTCATGGCCATGTAAAGTAGTGTAAGCCAAAAAAGCAGGCCCAAAACAAAAGCAGAAAAGGTTACCTTTGACCAGGCTACTGCTTGAGTTCTGTAAATTAGTATTCTAGAGACATAAGTAGGGACCTCCTATTCCTATACTACGGTATTAGCAGACCAGCTTTTAGATAGGCAATCCCATTATTCATGTTTCCCATAGTTCTCCGATTGTGGTGCCTTTTTATCATCCAAGCCAACACTAGCAGCTGAGCGGATCTGTGCTGATAGCATATAAAACAGCTCTCTTGTAAACAGTTCACCCATGTGCAGCCCACATTCCCTGGGGATAATTACCTTGGACATCTGCATTAGCATTTTTCTCTGAAGAAAACCCATCCCGCTCAGGAACACAAATCCATCCATCCAGCACAACGGTGCTGGCAGCTGGATCCACTACCAGCCTTTTCAACGTCTCACAGCACAGTGGCCACTGGCACCCTAGAAATCCTTCCAGCTTTGCCTGTTTTAGCCAGTTCCTCCAA
>VXBQ01016164.1:0-15508 GCA_013400175.1 Phainopepla nitens
ATTATGAGATAATAGAGAAATAATTTAGACAAAAGAGATGCATATCCAAGTAGAAAATAAAAAGAAAGATCTTAAGATGACACATGTCTTGCAGATAATTATACAAAGATGTTAAGGTGTGTGAAAAGCTGGCTATAAGTGTAATAATAATATCTTATCAATAATATCTATTATAAAAATCCATTAATCTATGTTATGAGATTAAAACATTAATAACAATTGTCTTAAAAAGTTGAAACAACATTTTTTTTAAACATTCATGGATCTATAATTATAAAATGAAATCAAGGAAACATTAAAATTTACTTAATAATGAAATCTAAAATGACTCAAATTAAGTAACATTCAAACTTGACAGAAATTAAATTTTTTACTAAAACAGAGCTTAACAAAATAGACTCAGTAAAAATCAAGCTTAAAAGGATGATAAATCAATTTCCAAGCAACTTAATGTTACTTTAATAGAACAAAAAGTATACTTAGTAAAAGTTTAAATTAATATCAGTTACATTAAATTTGTTGTTGTGACTTTGTGCCTTGAGGAACTTCAATGACAGAACCTGCAATGCGTGGTTCAGCGTGCTGGGGTGCTGCACTGCCGGCCCTGAGGTGGCAGGTTCGAAGATTGCCTTTTTGTCAGGCTTTTATTATATAGGATGTTGGTTACATCAGCGGTGAATGAGATTTTTACTGTCTCTACTTTCTATTTAGTGAAACCACAGCTGAGGGAACGGGCTTGGCAGAATCAGCGGCGAAAGGGTGATGTGAGCTGGGATGCACCAGCATCGCGGTGGGACAGCACCAGATGGGCATGGATGGGGGGGTGATAGGGATTACTTAAAAATGTGCAAAAGGTGTTGCTGTCTTGCTTTAAAAAGGAGAATAGAGGAATGGGTGCACCTGAGCACATTTAAGCTTGTGGTGTAGGCATGTCTAAGCTAGGAGTGTTGTATGCTTTGTCTTAAAACTTGTGTTGGGCTTATGGTGGTAGAATTACAGTCTGTGTTTTTGAATTTCTTATATATTCTTGATTTTTGTCCTCTTGATTACTTCTTTGGAACTGTGCTACAGCTGTTGTGTCTTCTGAATGTAGTGAAATGGTGAAAAAGTAGGTTTTTAGGTTAATTACAGTGATTTGAGTTTTTATATGTACCTCTCTCGCATTGCGCTGGACACTTCCCGACCAGCAGGCAGCTGTGGTATGGGTACCCGTGCTACAGCCATGACACTAAACAGTTTGGAAACAAGTTCGTTTTATATGTCCTAATTCACCGCAGCGAAAGCAGGCGCTGGTCATTGCCCTCTGCTTTTGTTGGGGGTTTTGTGGCTTGCTTTTATTTTTTGAGATGGTTGTTCCAACTATATGTTTTTGTTCTTCTAGGGTACCTTGCATGGCTGTTGCAAAAGCGGCTTTTGATTATTTTGTTTAGCTCTTGTGGCTTGTATTAGTATTTTGTTCATTGGGCTTCTTTGTGTTACTTTTTGAACCTGTCAGTCGGGAAGGGCTGTTTTGGAGCTTTCTGGTGTAACATTGTGTTGTTTTGCAGGTGGTATTGTGATTAAATGTGCTGCAATGGTGTTATTGTTTCTGTTGGGGACGTTGTTGTGGCTGGTCCCGGTTTAAGGTCTGCTCTTGGTTTCGGCTCTGCTCTTGGTGCTGTTGCTGTTGGCTGTCTTGGCTTTATAGATGACAGAGTCTCTGCCGGTGCTGGCTGTGTTGTAGGGTTTGAGTTTTGTCAGGGTTGTACTTGGGTTGTGGTTTGTTTTGTGTTGTTCGGGTGTGGGGCTCTGGGCAAGCTGGTTGCTGTGCAGGCTGTCTGTGCCTGGATCTGGGGAGCGAGGGCACCGGGCACTGGCAGGCTGAGAGCTCGTGCAGTCCATGTTGCAAGCGGGCGGGGGGCACCACCAGGTATCGACGGGCTGGGAGCCCGCGCCCGCGCAGCTCGAGTCTATTCCGAAGGGGGCGCGGCTACAGTGACGTTGCCCCTTGTTCTGTCTGGGCTCTGCCCACGTTCTCTGGGCTTGCACACGTCAGTGAAAAGAGGGTGGAGAAGTTGACCCCGATCCCGACCCTCCTGGGGCTCCGCTGTTACTTCTGGGATTTGGGCAGTCGGCTCTGCGGTCAGCCCCATGGGCACTTCCGGCGATCTCTTGGCCACCGCGTTCCTGGTTGGCTCTCTGCGCCCACGCCGCCACCGCCGCAGCCACAGGCCCGGTCTTTTCCGGCTCCTCCGGCCGCCGCGCGCGCCGGCCTCTCCGCGCCAGCGCGGGGCGCGCTTGCGTGGTCCCGACCGGCCGCCGAGCCGCTTCTGATCTCTTGGCTGGCTTTCTCTGCCCGCACCGCCCGCGCTGGGCGTTGGGCTTCCGCCAAGCTGCTTCTTCTGGCGGAGGGCTGCTGTTCGCACCGCAGGCGCCGTGGAGGCGGGTGCAGCACAGCCCCGGTCGCCTCTGGCAGCAGCCCTGGGCAGGAAGGGTGCTCGGCACTGGTTAGCCTTGCTCCCGGGTGTGCTGGAACCAGCCCCACTTTCCTGGGAAGCGGCAAGCGGGGGCGGGGGGGATGACCTTGAACTCTGGTTACATTTCTGCAGCTGTGATCTTATCTTTAGAAAATACTTGAAAAACAGCTCTGAAAGCTGCTAAAAAATTCCGTGTTTTTTCCGGAGCCCACTATAACAGGGCTGCGATCTCTGTCTCGTTTTCTTGGCTCTCTTAGAGAGGAAATGAAGGTGCCCCGTCACACTGGAACCTGCGGTCTTACCTGTCGGGCAGGGGCTGTTGGCCTCACAGCACCGGACTCAGCTGCTTGTCGCTCCACCGAGTCACTCCTGCCCTCCCAGCTCCTCTGCTCCTAAAATCGGAACAGTTTTCCGATGCAGAGCTTCCCGAACCGGCTTCCTGCACCTAAGCGAACTGGCAGTCCCACAACTAAGCAAAAAGGGGTCCCTGTTCAAGGCGCCATTTGAGGAGGGTCCCAATCGAGGAGCTGGCCGAAGTAACGACACTCTCACTGATACCACATCATGGCGCTCTCACGTTATTCGTCACGGCCATATCTTTTATACTAATAATATAGTTNAGTGCCAAGTATAGGGGGACAATCACCTATAGTCCTGCTGGCCTCTATTTGTATATCACAGGTTGAATATCCCAGAATATTCTAGGTTGGAAGGGACCCATGAGGATCATCAAGTCCAATTCTTAAGCGAATTACCTGTACAGGGATGAAGCCCACAAATTCAGAGTTATGAGCACCGTGCTCTACCCAACTGAGCTATTGACTATTTGCTATTGGCCTTCTTGGCTACCTGGGCACACACTGGCTCATGTTCAGCCACTGTTGACCAGCACCTCCAGGCCCTTTTCCACGAGGCAGCTTTCCAGCCTCTCTGCCCTCAGCCTGTAGCGCTGTTAGGGGTTGTTGTGATCCAAGAGCAGGACCTGGGACCTGGCCTTGTTGAATTTCATGTCATTGGCCTTGGCCCATTGGTCCTACTACATTGGTCCAGGTCCCTCTGCAGAGTTTACCCTCTGTCCAGCAAATCAACATTCCCATCCAACTTGCTGTGATCTGTGAACTTACTGAGGGTGCACTCGATCGCTTCATCCAGATCATCAGTTAAGATATTAAACAAAACTAGGCCCATCAGTAAGCCCTGGAGAACACCACTTGTAACTGGGTGCCAGCTGTATTTAACTCCATTCATCACCACTCTCTGGGCCTGGCCATCCAGTCAGTTTTTACCCAGCAAACAGTGCACCTGGCCAAGCCATGACCAGCCAGCTTCTCCAGGAAAAAACTGGAAAATATTCCCCAAATGTGCACGTACTTGAAAAGGCACAAACCCATCTGAGCAGCATAGGTGCTTACAGTTTAAACAAGCATCTCAGGAGATCTACTGAAAAATGCCAGCACGTAGATAGAACCATATAGAAGAATGGTCTCAGTTTCTCCCTGTAGTTCCTTAGCTTGTGTGACCTGACTTATTTTTGTGATTATAAAGGCAACTGTTAATCTGTGCTAACAGAACACTCTAGATAATTTCTTCTCATGATTAAATTTGGAAACAAGACATATGAGCAGAGGACACCTTTGTTATGAAAGTCACATTCAGGTGTTCTAGTCAGAACTTAAAGAAATGTGAAAAGCCATTATCAGACAGTGCGCAAGCTCATGACTCTTGTAAATGGTGTTTATATTAAGATTTCCTGCCTTCTACAAGTGACAGCTATACCTTGATTGACAAAGTATTAGTGAAGCACTCCATTACACTCATGAATGTCCTAATATAAATTATATTGTGAAGATATATGAAATAATTTATACTTCAAAATAATTTCATTTTGCAGCATAGTTCAAAAAAATTTTATTTAGGAGCCATAAAAGAATAGTGTGTTCATAACTGTCATTTTGATAGGAACTTCAGATCTTTTGTCTTGTACATACAGGTTGAAGTCACTGACGACATCAGATTTAGAAAAGGGTGGACATGGGGAAGCAGCTCATGGCTTCAAGTTTTTCAGAGCTCTGGCTCCTGAAAAGGTAGCTAATGTATATGACAAATTTATGTTCTGTGCAACATATAGGAAATAAAATTGTATTTCTAATTTAGAAATTATCCATAAATAACCCTACATATCTTTCTCATTCAATGGACAAGCTAGAACAAAAATGCAAAAACAGAAGGATCCAAGAAATGTCTGTGGTTTTCAATATCATTTTTCGTATTTTCAAATTTCAGTTTAGAAGGTAGCACAAACTGATTCACTGTTTTCTACCTTTTTCTGCCTTTGTTTTCTACCTTTTGTGATAGCGTTCATACATCAGAAGCCATTAGCACTTGTACATTGTTACAGTGACATATTCTGATATTCCGCTGTTGTCTGCTTCTCAATTTAATTTTCTAACATGATTTGCATTACTACCTATCCAACTCCAACTTTTCTTTTAAACATGTAAAACAAACCATAGAATTTTCCTCTGCTTCAACAGAAAACCTAAATATCTTAAGTTTACTTGAAGGATGTGTGAAAATACTAAAATAACCATGAATCCCTGGTTGCATACAATAATTCTTTCCGAGTTCCTATGAAATCAGAAGCCAGGAGAGTTAGATTTCATTACATAAGCTTTTTGCAACTCTAATTAAATATCAGTGGAGGTCTTCCATCTTTAACCTTAAAAGTCATAGGAATATAAAACTTCTCTGGCAGTTGTAATAAGAATGTCTTCATTACCTTTTGTCTTCAGCTACTAATGCACTGACTTTGGCTTCCCTTGGTCAGCTCCAACCTTTGGAAACTTTTGAGTTTGCAAGCAGAGAGGCTGGTGCAGTATTCGGGTTTCTTCCTATATATGAGGTAAGCGCAAGTGTTTTCTACCTTTTGTGGTAGCGTTCATACATCAGAAGCTATTAGCACTTGTACATTGTTACAGCGACATATTCTGATATTCCACTGTTAATTGTCTGCTTCTCAATTTAATTTTCTAACATGATTTGCATTACTACCTATCCAACTCCAACTTTGGTGGAAGCTTGAGAATCCAGTTGAAGTGAGCATGCCAGCAAGTGAGTATTGCAGATGTCTACTCCTCCTGTTGATCCTCATGTCATTAATATTTTGCTCAGACTCAGTTCTTTTAACCAGCCCTAAAGCTATTGATTCCCATCTGCCCAAAGCTTTGAGTATTGTAAGGTAGTTTATTTTTTATTTTTATATGTAACTATTTTATGAGTATTAATTATCTGATCTATTGCAAGCTGTCTAGCAAGACTTCCTCAGTTTTTCTTTTATGGAGCAAGATCAGAATATTTCATACGTCTATCCCACATATCATAGGATGAAAAGAATCACCCCTAGCAAAGGTGCTGATCCCCTTCTGTAGAGGATACCTAGAGAACTAACTTGGATAAGAGTTAGATCCTAGATGGCTGGTTAGGTGGGATTAATAGGATACTTTGCATTCCAGGTCTGTATTCCAATATATATGACCTAATCATTGTACATGCAGCATTACAGTGTGTCAGAAAAAACTCAGGGGCACAGTGTTCAGATAGTTGGCACATATGCTATTTTTCTGACTATTAATGTACTTTGGAAATCTGTAGGGTTTTTTCTTCCTGAAAAAGAAAATAAAATACAGGATTTTTTCTTCCTGAAAAAGAAAATAAAATACAGGGATTCTTGTGCCTTGCAAAATTAGGAAGGCACAAGCCTTCTGAAGCCAATGTCATAACAAAATTAAGTCAGACGTTTTCTGTAAGCTATGTGCACAAAAACATATTTTTGTTTGTGCTGTTACAAAATGCTATCAATCTGGTCTATTCACCTTAGTACATTAATTAGTTCTTGAAATTTTTAAAGGTCTTCAAAGGATCAAAGCTGAGAAGTCCAGTCACAGGGGACAGGAAAAAGATCCAGATTCCATTGAAGACTTGAGTCAAGACAAATAAAAGTAGTATCCACCTTCATTAAAGTGGATTAGCAGATTTGTTTTGTTATTTTTCTCTCATTTTCTTTTCAATTACATTTAAATCTATTTTCTTATTAAGTAGAACATATAGAAAACAAATCTTTACTTCTGTTCCAATTCTTGATGCAAAGAATAAATTCTAATAAAGCCAGCTTATTATTATAACTAGATACTGAAAAGCCCATTTGACTTAATGTATATTTGTTGACAGTCAAATGTCAAAACCCTGGTTTCCTCTATGCTTCAATTTGTCCAGTTTGAACTTCTGAATATTGAATATTACCCTGCTTTTTTTTCCTTCCAGATTACTCATAAAATCAACAAAGAGTTAATATGCCCTCCTGTTTCTGCTTGTTCGTTCCTTACTTATGGAATAAGAGTGTGTTCAAAGAGTGTGTTCATCCTCTAAGCCAGAAAAGTGCCTGCTGAGCTCATATTCATTTCATTATCCATCATGATTCTGCAACTCTTTTCTCGCATTTCAGCATTCCAGGACAGTGTCACGACGTGACACAGAGCACAGAACACATTTTCATCCTTTGGCTAAAATACAAATGGTGCCAAGTGTCTCAGCTTAGTAAGTAGTTAGGATAATGCATATAGCTAGTGATAATATTACCTACTATTCTGAGGAAAGTAGCAAAAAGCACTGGTATTGAATGGTGTTTGATCTTCTGGCCTTCTTGAAAAGACATTCTTCTCATGAACTGAATATACAATGACTTGGAATTATTTACCTGCCTTCGACTTGTTACAAGGCTATGATGGATTTAAGAGTAGCTGCAAAATATCTTGTGGGAGTATATTTAAAATTCATATGATAAACTGTACCAGATCTGTCAGGGATTATTGTAATTTTCTCCATAGCAGTCTGTACGGTGCTGTGTCCTAGATTAGTAAATAAAACAGTGTTGATAACCCACCAGTGTTTTGGCTGTTGCTGAGCAATGCCAAGACAACAAGAAGGTGCTTTTTTCCCACACCCAGTGAGTAAGCTGGGAAGGGACACAGCTGAGACAGCTGACCTGAACTAACCATAAATTTTCCATACCATATAACATCCTCATGGAATGGGGGAGGGAACCAAGATGTTCGTGGTTATAGTGTTTGTCTTCCCAACTCATTATTTGTGCTGAGGCTGTTTCCCCAGAAGTGGCTAAACAAATATCTGCCTGCTGGTGGTAAGCAGTGCTTGAGTTCCTTGTTTTGCTTTGCTTGCACACACAGCTTTGCTTCACCTACCTGACTATTTACTTCTTCAAAACTGACTATTTTGTCAATATTTTCTTTTTACCAAACTTTTAGCAGTGATAGGATTTCATAGGTTCTTAATTTTCAAATGGTACCCTTTTCAGTCTTGCTTCCTTTTCCCTTCAGTTTTCTTTATTAATTGCCTGTGTTTTCTAGTAGTTGACTTGTATTGGCATAGCTATTCATGCCACTGTATTTTCCACTGCGCAGAAACTATCCATAATGTGGTACTATTCCCAGTAACAATAAAGTGTTTAATCCTATGGTGAATAAAATCAGTGGACAAGCTCTCAGGAGGGAATCATGCTGTAAGGAAAACTGTCAAAAATGCATTATATGTGGGTGCTATCTTTATCAGCTTTCCACCCAGTCACTACCTTACTGTTATGCTGTTTAAAGTGTGACAAAATTACAGTGCTATAAGTGCTGTTGGATCTTTTTTTCCTAATTCATTATAATAACAACCCTGAAGTAGATCTGAGTGCATGTCATTGCTCAGCATTATTGTTTACTTCTAAACTCTAGGGCTTTATAAGCACCAAATGGAAACTGGTACTGGCCCCAAACATTTTATACAATGATATCATCCAATTGTCTTTCTTAAGTGTCAAAAGAAAAGCAGAGACATTTAATTTCTTTGAACAGATAATTCACTAAGGCATTGCACTGAATTTATTAGAAAAAGATTATTTGTTTATCATGTGCTTCAAAACAGAGGATGAGATTGAAAAGGAATTAAACACAGGCAAGTGATACTGGCACTCATTCATCTTACAGCAATCTTTTCAATGCTGGGTCTAGTATGAAGCTGTGTGTTAATGGATTTGTTGATATTAAACTGTGGATTTCCTCTGTGTTGATGCATTCCTTTGCAGGATGGTTTCTTTCTACCAGCATCCACAATTATATTGCAGGCTTAAGTGTTCCAGGTGAATAAGTTTTCAGATGTTCCAGATCACTACTCTATTAAGGAAAGGTATCTTAACAAGACAGCTCTTTCAGCATGGCACAAGTTCATGCTTTTACTGGCTGCAATAGTTAGTTTGCCAGAATTTCATAACAGCCCTTGCCAGTGCTTTACAAAATCTGTGACGCTCTTCAGCTGCCCTCACCCACTGGGGCAGTTCAAGCTGAATGGCATCAGTGGTGCCAGAACAATGGGAACCAAATGTCTTTGTTATGTACCCACCACTATAATAGCTTCCATTATTTGGGCTAGGATTGGACGGAGAAGGCACACAAACATAACTCTTATTTTGTTCTTCAATATATTCACCCAAGCTTCTGTTCCCTGCAACCAAAGTCTCAGAAGACAAATTGACCAGCTGACTGGCCAGATGGCTAATGGAGGAATTCAATGCAGAAAAAACCCCTGAGTTAAGGGAAGTTTTTGAAAGTGTGTAACCTAGTTCTATCCACCTTTCAGGATGTGCTTGTCCGTGGATATCCAGAATTAGGCCCCCTGACATCTATGATTTTGCAGTGGTCAGAAATCCCATATAGTCCTCCCAGGCCTGTTCTGCTTGGGGAATTCCAAAGCAGGCTTCTTCCTTTTTCCTGTTATCATCCATCTTGAACCTCTGTAGGTGGTTTATGATGATGTGTGGGAAGAAGCCATCAGTAATGTTGTTGATTTCTTTAGCAAGAGCCTGAGCCACTTCTATGGTATACCTGTCTTGGTTAGTAGACACTTAGTATTTTTTAGAATTTCGAATACTTCCAGGAGGACAGTCATGAGAGAAAATACAAGAGGATGTCTTCACATCCCAACAAGCAGCCTCTCAGGGATGTCTTTAGGTTCCATTGACCCACCATGTGGGACAGAGAGAATGAAGTTCATGTTGCCCACTTGATATTCAGTGAAATTATTATGACCAAATATAACATCTTCGGTACCAGTAACTTTCAAAAGCAAAGGTAAAATGGAAAGGAGGAATAAATACATATTTTTAGTTTACTGCTGGAAGACTCAGCAATATGGAATATATCAGTACCTACAAAAAAGCAAAAAACAGACTGTAGATTACTTACAGCTGGGTACACATGAGACTGTTCAGCTGCTACTGGTATAAAAAGTTAATGATTAACCTATTTTAGTTTTATTCCATGTAGCACAAAGGCAAACACTTATATGAGAAACAGAAATTAACAGGTCACTTAGTATGGCTAGATGTAACGGATGCAAGGGAAATGGTAGGTTACTGGGCCTCCCCAACACCCCCAGAAAGCACAAGCAATATTTGATCACTCTATCTGATTCCAGAGAATCATCCCAGCAAAATATCTGAAGAAATTTTTTTGCATCAAAGCCTCTCTTTTTTCATCTCTGAAATGTAAGAAAATTCTACCAAAATTTGATAAAACATCTGTATGTCACTGACCTGTGTGAAATATCTTTGTATTATCAATGTGGTTATGTAAACCAGAGGGTTATGTCAGTGCAGACCAGCACCTGTGTGACCAGGCTTGTGTAAAATCATGAGACTGATAAAAATAGAGCGCTACCAAGCTCTGTCTCTAACTATGCTCCAGACTGAGTTACTTTAAGACCATTATAGATAAGTACTAGTGAGTGCATTAAGTAGTGACTCTTTTCTCTTTAGCTTCCAAGCCTCCATTCTCTTCAAGTGACCTAAGATATTTTAAACCCCTCACTAATTATGCCATTTTTTGGAAAGCTGGAATTTAATAAGATGCTGACAGGTCTTTCTGGTTTGAAGATATCTCTAGCAAGATCAGTGTCTTGAGTGTAACTGTATCCAGTGGCTGTACCATGAACCAGTAAAGTTAGTGAAAAGCAGAATGAAAAAAGGTATTTTTCACTTCCAGGAGTAAAAAAACCTCCTCAGTAAAAGCCAGAGGAGGAGTATGTAGACACATGCATTTGCAGATGATTCAGGGAACCCTATTGTCTGGTCCCACACCTATCATTACAGCACCAGCAGAAATACAGAGGAAAAGAGGACAGACAAAGGAGAGAGTAAGAAAGAAGATCAGCACAAATCTATCCCCAACTTCTGGCCTGAGACAATGTAGGAGAGCAGTCAGTAATACTGAGAGGCCAGCAGGCACTGTAGAGGCATCCACCATCTGCCTACTCTAAGAAAGGGAGAGGGCAACTTCACCCAAATAACAGCAAAATAGTCTTCTCCTGCTATGAGCGAGTGCTGCTGGATTTTTAGAGATAATCTTTCCTGCCCACTGCATTGCACTCTGAGGAGCCTGTACCTGAAAAATAAACATCTATCTTCCACTCTTCTTTCTGGGCTGAAAATCCCATAAAAGTCAGTGAGGTCAAATCAGATCTCTGAGAACCTCATCTACAGTTTTCCTGTTCATAACAAAAGATTTTTTTGGTTCATTTTAAGCTTTCATTTAAAAGGTCCTTTTAGTAGCCAGTTGAGCTACTGTCTAAAAACAAGATTTTATCCAAGGCCCTGTATGCTACCAGAAACACTGAGGAAAGGAATGCTGTCAAACATTATTCAAAATCCCTTATCTCAGAAAAATAGACTATAAAATAGACAGTGTGTAAGTTTAGGAATAGCTTACCTGAGGTGCGGGGCGGGGGGGGGGGGGGGGGGGGGGGGGGGGATGTGTGTCGAGCAGCGAGTTAAAATAAATTGACAGCAGCAACTCCCCAGAGGTTGCTCACCCCAGAAGCATTCAGGTTTCTTCGTATCAGGCTCTCTTTTAAATACGATGACACAGCTGTTCCTTTCCCGCAGCATGCCAGGCTGTGGTTATCAGCAGCAGTTTGTTTGTCTTTTTGCAATTTCTTCTTAATTATTTAATCAAAGTGTTATTGCTACTAGATCATGCCTTAATAATATATGGAGAGAGAGCTCTGTATAATTCCCAAACTGAAGGAAGTCACCTTGGCACAGCTCAAGTTCTGGACAGACTTGGAGAGTCTGGAGGCACCTATGTCATAGTGAGGTAAAAAAAAAAAAAAAATTTAAAAATCAAGAGTAATTTAAAGTGGTAGTAATGACTGCAGGAATAGTTTGAAGATTTACCTACAAATTAGGGGAGTTTTTCCTGCCTCTGTGCCTCCGAAAGCCAAAATGAACTGCCCCTGGCACTGGCTGCGGCTGAGGCTCTGTCCCAAGGAGCCTCTAGGGGCCGGGCTGAGCCATGCAGCTACAGGGAGCAGAGGCTTCAGTAGCACCCGGATGTAAGATTTCACAACGACAGATCACAAGGGAAATAATATGAACTGGGATATTAGAGTTTAGCATGCTTTTGTTCTCTCTACCGACATTACGTTTCCAGAGATTAAAAAAAAAGCAAACAAACTTGCCATAAGTAACACAGCCACACTTAAGTTCAGAAGACCTACTAAGCTAACGTAATTAGCAGATAACTGTTAGAAATAGGGACATGAAACCAATCTCCTTTTCAAAAGCCTTTATTAGGACAACTATGGGTCGAAAACGCGAGGGGCGATGCACACTGCCGCTAGTCCCACTGGACACTGCTGAGGAGAAAGGGTAAATCAAATCTGCTGCTTGTGCTGCACAGACAAAGTTCACTCTTCACAGCGGCTCCCAGTAATTTTCTGTGGCTGGTGTAGTCTACAGCTGTCATTCTTTCCTGGAGCTCTCTAGGTTATGGTGAGAAGATGGAAACTATCCGCAGGTAGCTTGATGTTCCGCACACAGAACAGTGTCTTTTATAGATTTAGCTTTTATGCCGGCTCATTGCTTTTAGGGGTTTTTGGTGTTAATCGAACTTCCCCGTTAGAGCTGAGCATCATGGGAGTCTTTTAGTTTCCTTATTAGTCAATGTCAGTGATTTAATGAGCAAGTGGGGAGCAGCGGAGGCCTTACTCAACAGAAGGTAAGGGGGAAATTGGGAATACAGGAATTTGGGGGGGCAGACAACTCAGAACACAAGACACTGAGATTGGGGCGCACAGATTCAACAAGAACAGTTTGGAACAAACGGTAAGTAACCACATAACACTCCAATAACATAACAACAACAACACAACACCCCAATAATACAACATACAGTACTTGACTAGACTAGTGCTGCAACTTGGGGTCTTTTAGGTTTATTTATTTCAATAACCATATCAAAACTATGTTACGTAGATAATCTAGGTTTTTAAAAGTTTTACTAAGACTATTCATATAATANATGCACACTGCCGCTAGTCCCACTGGACACTGCTGAGGAGAAAGGGTAAATCAAATCTGCTGCTTGTGCTGCACAGACAAAGTTCACTCTTCACAGCGGCTCCCAGTAATTTTCTGTGGCTGGTGTAGTCTACAGCTGTCATTCTTTCCTGGAGCTCTCTAGGTTATGGTGAGAAGATGGAAACTATCCGCAGGTAGCTTGATGTTCCGCACACAGAACAGTGTCTTTTATAGATTTAGCTTTTATGCCGGCTCATTGCTTTTAGGGGTTTTTGGTGTTAATCGAACTTCCCCGTTAGAGCTGAGCATCATGGGAGTCTTTTAGTTTCCTTATTAGTCAATGTCAGTGATTTAATGAGCAAGTGGGGAGCAGCGGAGGCCTTACTCAACAGAAGGTAAGGGGGAAATTGGGAATACAGGAATTTGGGGGGGCAGACAACTCAGAACACAAGACACTGAGATTGGGGCGCACAGATTCAACAAGAACAGTTTGGAACAAACGGTAAGTAACCACATAACACTCCAATAACATAACAACAACAACACAACACCCCAATAATACAACATACAGTACTTGACTAGACTAGTGCTGCAACTTGGGGTCTTTTAGGTTTATTTATTTCAATAACCATATCAAAACTATGTTACGTAGATAATCTAGGTTTTTAAAAGTTTTACTAAGACTATTCATATAATATTTTCCTGATGAAGGAGGAGATTTTAAAAACATTTCCTCTGTTACTAAACGAAGTTTAAGGATGTAATCCTCTAAACTTCTCTCAAGTGTGTATAACTGTTCATGAATTTGCTTGTGGTATTAAAGTCTGACTTCTTCGCTAAGCTAAAAAAAGCTATGAAAATATATAGTCCATAAATAGAAATTTAAATAATGCAATACTGCCACCTATCAGAGAGAAATCAAATTTCTTTTCTAAGAAATTGATTAAATAGTCCAACTAACTTCCAAACCAACTTTTTGAGATAAAAGTGATCAACTTCTTAAGCAGTGAAAACAATATAGTAGCAGTAATAAGAAATGCACTGAAATTTTGGAAAAATTAGTGTAAACCAGACACCAAATCTACTAATATCAGTAAAGCTGATGGTCTGATTGTGAGCTTCAGCAAAGTGCTGGTATTCATTCTGAGTATTTTAATCTACTGCATGAAGACACTTCCAGCTGTGCCAGACACTGCACAGAAGGAAGGTTAGTAAAAATCTGTAAGGTGTCCTTGCCCATTGTGGTGCACAGTGGGGACAAGTTTAACTTTGCTTTACTTGTCTGTGTAAAGGTTAGATGTTTACATCAGACAGTGATCCCATTTCCTCTCTTTAGGAGAGCTGTGTTGAGAAAGAAGCAGTTCTAGAGGTACTTCAGTGTTTTTATCTTGGGCACCTGTGTCAAATTTCTATTGGGGTCAACAGGGCTATACTCAGAATGGCTCTTCTTTTCTTTATTACATGATAGAAAACAGTTGCAAAGAAAGCAAAATGTTTCTGCTGTACTTTCTACTTCAAGATAACTTTAAAATGTATTCTGCAAGTCACTAGTACAAAACTGCTCAAGGAAAGAAAAAACACACAGCAGAGATTTGGCATAGTAATTTCTAGTGTTACCAGCTCTCCTGATACAGGAGCTACGTGTGAAAGAAAAGAATTCTCTATATTACTACAAGTCTTGTAACTAACCATAATGTAGTGCTGTTTCCCTATTTCATCTGGTACCTATGGGAAATAAAACTGCAATACTACAGTATTCTTCAAAGGAATAACTAACCAAAATGTTACCATCTGACTACTTTTTTCAAAGAGATACTTAAAGATCAGTATGTTTAGCCAGTTTTAAGTTGAGATAGCTCTACTGAAACCAACAAAGCCTTTGACTGATGGATTCAAGCTTCTGTTGTCATGAGGGTGGGTCATAGTGGTTCATACATGGCTGAAGATATTTGTAATAAACTGAGTGTTAAGGCATGTTGTGCTAACTCTTCAATTCCAAAGTATTCATCCTTTCAAGTGAAGGAATTGAAAAGGAAAATCTGAGTTGGGCAAGAGTTCTGAAGCTCTGGCTTCCTTCACTGCACGTTCATCGGCTCCAGTGCTTCTGACTCTGAGGTTCACTTTAAGACTATTTTTAACATGATTTACAGAAAATAGAAAGAAGTAAATGTAATTGAATTGTATGTAAAATTTTTGAATGATACTGGTGCATTACTTTGTCTACTCTGATTACTGCTCTTCCCATGTGTACTGAATAAAATTTGGGCCAGAGATCAGCTCCTTTTTAATGCTTTTATTAAAGATTCTAGCTCTGGGATTGGGGGTTCATGGCACCTCCCAGTTTATCTGATCCAAAGAGCAGGGAGATGTTCAGTATTTACTATTCAGTTAATACTGGGTCTCAGTTAATACTGGGTCTCTACATCCCGACAGTTCTTCTGCTCAGAGACTAAGTTTAATCCGCCTCGAAGGTCTAATGTGGTGTTGATTCCCCTCTCTCGAAGTATTGGCGACCCCCTTCCCTACCCTTGTGGTTCATTAGTGT
This sequence comes from Phainopepla nitens, assembly GCA_013400175.1. Classification (NCBI taxonomy): domain Eukaryota; kingdom Metazoa; phylum Chordata; class Aves; order Passeriformes; family Bombycillidae; genus Phainopepla; species Phainopepla nitens. The sequence goes on from VXBQ01016164.1 coordinate 15,413, forward strand.
TCGGTTATCCTTTGCCCTCTTTGGTATGTTATTAGTTCCTTTGAATACCGGGTAGGTTCGGATTTTTGGGGGTTTTTCTCTCTCTAGTTGTCACCC